>JAFVLL020029118.1:0-18124 GCA_021397915.2 Tor tambroides | reverse complement strand
AGAATGGAATCATCTGGAGTTTTCTTTTTGTTTAAAGACACAATAAACTTAGTGTATGTATACTTCTGACTTTGATGAAAGTGATAAAAAAAAAATACATAATTCTCCCTCGCTCGATTCTGACATTTAACAAATGCAGAAAATATGTTAATATTTATTGATCTAAAACAGAAAAAGTTTACTCTGATTTAATGTTTGACAGTAAAGAAAAAAAAGTTTTGTTTTTTTTTAAGTGTATGTAAATATCTGGTTTCAACTGTATTTCATTTATATTTTTATAATTTAATATTTTCATGTATTTATTAAGTTAGGTTTCCTGCATCACTGTTATGTATTCAGGATTTATAACACCATGACAAATGAAATCAGATTTTATCTGAGTTGAGAATGTGAATTCTGAATTTAATGTGATGCAATAAAAACATGACATCATGTTCTACACAGAAAAACAAACATACAATGCAACCAGTGCAATTTGATTCACGATTCACGAAATTGCTTTTATAAATAAATTCTCTTTAGTAAATCAAAAACATACTGCACAACTAATGTAGTCTTTTTCACATACAAATGACTCTAATGAACAAATTATTTTTAGTGAATGAAAAAAAGCAAAGCACACCAGTATAGTCCCCTTATAAACAAATGACTCCTATGAGCTGATTTTTTTAGTCGATCAGAAACATGACACAACTAGTGTAGCCTGATTCCTGAAACAAATACTCTTATGAGGCAGTTCTCTTAATGAATGTTTCAAACAGACGAGTTTGACCAGTTTGAATCAGAGTGAGAAGTTCATATGTCAGCAAAATGAACATGTAACTGAAATGAACACTGGAATTGAATCAGAATCTAATTAAATTAATTAAATAAATCAAGAGCTTGTGAGTTAAATAAGAATTAAATATACTGACGTGCTGCTCTCTAAAACCAGCTATTGGCCCTTTGATATGTCCTGACCTAACTTCCTATTTCAATAGGAAATACAACAACACTGGGAAAAATTAATGGCAATTTTGTGCAAATTTTATCATGTTTTTCATTATTTATGTAACATGAAGCTACATAATTCACCAAGGTGAGGTGGGAGTGCAACCAAAAGCTTGTCTTATTTGACATCTTGAACATTATCCGTGTTACCATGTAGGTTGTCGGGGACAAGACCCAACAGATCCGGCTGCAGTTTCGGCAGCAGATTTGGCTGCAGATTCGTCTACAGGTCCGGCAGAAGAACCAGAGGCAGACTCGGCAGCAGATTCTGTAGCTGCAGGTCCAACAACTGGTCCATCAGTAGACTCAACTTCAGGGCCTGCAAAAATTGACCCAAGCCAACCAAGTTCCGTTGACACTACTGACACGGGTATGAGCCCTCAAGATTGTCCCTAAATTAATTTAAGTGTTTTTAGTTGATGATGTTACTAATCCTTTATTCTTTGATTTTGGCACCTTGATTAGCTGCCAACGCTGCTGACGGCAGCCTGCCTACATCTGAACCAGAACAATCAGAAACCCTACTCACCATGGACTCTGATGTGAAGGTTATAGAAAAAATACTGATGGCGAACAATCCAGACTCAAATCAAGGTTCCATAATTGCAGATGTAAGTAATTTTGGGTCACTGATATCATGGATTAGAATTCTGGGTGGAAAAAAACAATGATCCAAAATCTATGTACATTTGATTTGAGAGTTCAGTTAAGAACTATCAGAGTTGTCTTTTAATTTATTATTAACCATTGGTTTTCATTGGTCTACAGCTTTCATGAAGAACATGCAGAAGACTTGCATGTAAATGTGATTTTTTTTAAACTTTCATTTCAGTTAATTTGTCCAATTTAGCTGACATGCTCCTAAACCCAACATTTCGGATTCAGATTCACATTCACAAGTTTCCTCAGGTGGTACAGATGGTAATACCATGGCACTGACATTCATTTATATGGTACTCCAATCTACTTCCAAAAATACCATGGCACTAGGGGTGGGCGGTATGACCAAAATTATATTTCATGATAATGGTAATGATATATTTCACGATATAGTTATTTATATATGTAGTTATTCTGAAAATCTACAAAAAGTGCTTTATATAATAAAAAAACCTTTAACTTGGTTAAGTATTTATTTAGGAAAATCACTCAACTTTTTGATTAACTGCACCCAGCTGATTGATATTAAATGCAACTTGTAAGTGCAATTAAACTTTAAATAAGGTGTTTCTGAATTATTTTTAAAATTCATGTTATTGTTTTACTTCAATCAGTTTATAATATCTAAATATTTTATATTGAAATATTCTATTTATAATAAATTAGACTACATTTACTTCCTTTTAATTTGTAGGATACAAATAATACAAATAATGCAAGTTATATTGTTTAAATTTGTTCCCTGGTATCTGCTTATTATACTGTGTTTTAAGGGGCTTGTTTTGCTCTTTTTGTGATAACTGGCAACCCTTCACCTGGAGCTTTAATCAAGAGAGAGAAGAGTTCAATAGTCAAAGTAGTTTAAATTATACACACCTTATAACTGCGTGATTATTTGACTGTAGCCCGGTGAAGACTCACATGCCGCTCATTCTTTCATATTTGCCTCTCACTGCGTGTGCGCGCGCACCTTCAGCATCATTAAAATGTGATCGGTTAATTTGACGGTAAAGTTGAGAGACGTATCGAATCACAAGAGGTTATTATCAGCTGAATCCGATCAGTGTCTGATCGATGAAGTTAGAAAAACATAATACGCGCTGTTGCATTCTCAATAAGGGCTCATATATCTCAAAGTACCATAATAATACCATTATACTACCATCATTGTACCATACTTTTTTGTAAGGAAAGTACTATAAATACAATTGTATATGTAAAATCATTTAGTATTTGAATAAATCAAAGTACCACAATATTACCATTTGATACCATCAATCACTGTACTTACAAAATACATTTTTTGCAAAGGAACATTGTGTAACTGCAATTATATTTTGATTTACATGTTCATATGTTACAGTGAGGCCATATCAGCATCATACCAGTGCACCCATCCCGTATTTACCCCAAAAGGTCATCAGAAGAGCTTAAAACAATTTAAACGCCACTATACAGTATCTCTACTTTGCCAACCCAAACCAATGGACAGAGTGACTTCAGATGTTTTCAGTTGCTGTCATCTGCGTCAGTGTACATCAGATAGGAAGGAAGCTTTGTGTCTGAGAGGATAAAGTTTAGCAGGGCAGTTTGAGCTGTTGATGCCTGTGAGCTTCCTCTTTTTGTTTGCTATATGAAGCTTGGTACAACAGATAAGTTTTGTGTATGAGTTGCATGTCAGGAAGAGTGGAAAATGTCTAAATTAGGAAAGCTTAGGGATGCTACATATATTAATGAAGCAATAAATGACTTTAACATTAAATTATTTATTATAAAATAAAACTAAAATGAATCATTTTAAATGCTACAAGTGAATTTAGGCATCACAACAATATAATAAAGATTCTGAAAAATGAACATTCACAGCATTTCTCGGTGTCATTAAATTATTAGTGTTTTTAAAGATTAACTTCAAGTGAGCATTAGATAAAAGGTAAAATTAAAAATAGAGCATGCACAATTAAATATACAATATCTACCAATATTGGTGGATTAATCTGTCATTTTGATTGCTATCAAAACAGACCTATGACAAAAATTTCCTGCATGCTGTTAAGGGACACTCAAACTAAATCACCATCACTTGATCAGTTACCTATAAAATATGACTCAAAATGCTTTTGAAGCTCTCCATTATCTAATCCCTGTTTTTGTTCAACTTGTTGTTTATGTGTTTCTCTACAGCTGAATCAAGAGAAAGAACAGGATGCCGCCTCTGGGTTTTCTCCTGCTGTTTTCACGTCTGTGCTGGTGACCGGCTTACTGCTTGCTGCCATAATAGTCGGCATATACTACTTCAAGTGCCATCGCCGAACCAATGGCAAAGGCATGAAACTGGTGAGTGTCAGACTTACTGAACCCCAGAAAAACATCCCATTAATAGTAATATTGTTTCTTGAGGATGCGATCGCATGTTCTTACTCAACACTAAGCAAATTTTTGAAGCAAATTTACATATTCATTCACTTCCTGCTGTCTAAACCCTCAAATTGATGACTTCACCAACAGTATCTCCACCATCAAGTGTTCCCAATCAAATTCCCATTTTGAATGTGTTATGCATGCATTTTAATTGCAAAGTTCAGCGTATTTGGTACGGAAATGTTGCCAAGCTCGCAATTAAGATGGAAACAATTGGCAGCATATCAGTTCCTCCAGCACACGCCCCATCAAATGTTCAGAACCACAACACATGCTAGTGAAACACTAACCGTTTCATCTCCTTGCCAATAGTTCTAAGCTGTTTTCCTTCTCTGTTAAATGATGTGAAATGATGAAAGTGAAACAAAGTGCACTCTCGGCAGACCTCAGAAAGAGTCTTACAATGAAAAAATACTTAAAATCATAGGGCAGCATTTCATAAGCCATATGCTGCTCAATAAATGCTTTAGCTTTGGAGATGCATCAGGAAAAATATTCCATCAAACAAAAAAGATTTTATGGAAGTTTTCATATTCTGCTTAAAAAACACCCTTAGTTCAAGGTTCTTGCTCATCAGTGGTGATTTACAAAAATACTAAAAATCAAAACCTTAACTATCATAATTTACTGCATTGTGATATAATTCACATTTTAATTTACAGTACACGTATAGAACAACCTCCAAATTATGTGTGACCCTGGATCACAAAACCAGTCTTAAGTAGCCCGAGTATATTTGTAGCAATAGCCAAAGATACATTGTATGGGTCAAAATGATTGATTTTTCTTTTATGCCAAAAATCATTAGGATATTAAGTAAAGATCATGTTCCATGAAGATATTTTGTAAATTTCCTACTGTAAATATATCAAAATTTAATTTTTGATTAGTAATATGCATTGCTAAGAACTTCATTTGGACAACGTTAAAGGTGATTTTCTCAATATTTTGATTTTTTTTGCACCCTCAGATTCCAGATTTTCAAATAGTTGTATCTCAGCCAAATATTGTCCTATCCTAACAAACCATACATCAATGAAAAGCTTATTTATTCAGGTGATTATTTACAGTTACAGTTATTAATACAGTTATTTATTCTCATTTTCAAAAAACTGAAACTTATGACTGGTTTTGTGGTCCAGAGTCACATATACAAACATATACACACACACATACATATAAATATATATAAGATCTCAGATCTCTTTTATCAAATTTGAGTGCACAACCTGCATTCACATTTCATAAAAGGCTGATATTATAAGATCTTGATACGAACTCCAACATTTCACATCAAATTCTTCCAAGACCAAATGATCTGGGCTACACTAGACCCATTGATTTTATAGCTTCATACTCTTCTGAGTCAACTGTCTTATTTTTCTTAATTGTCTGTTGTTATTCATCCCAAGGAATTTTAGAAGAAACATCTCAGATAAAGTTGTTCCATTAAGTCTCCCGAATTAAAAATTTTATGCTCAATTTATAAATTTGAGCAATGCGATTTTTTTTGGGAATACTCCTGGGTTTAATTGTCATGCAAAAATAAAAAATAATAAGTGGTTTAAATATTTATATTATAATAATAATAATAATAATAATAATAATAATAAAAGCAAAATAAAAAGTAATTTCTTTGTTTGTATTTTGCATTCCCACAGGCTGAGGAGTCTTACATGGCTGACGAGGAAAACCAGGGCAACACTCTGGTGTCTGTGGCCCCTCTAAACCAACCCGAACCCCAGGAGAAGCCCAGTCTTAACGGAGAGTCGCAAGAGGCAGTGAAGGCCCAGACTCCTCCTGCTGCCACCAACGGCCATTCTACCACCAAAACAGCAGACACTGAGCTGTGAACAAGCCGATCTTCCACCAAGGGTCTGTGTGTAAACGCTCAGTCCCTGCTTCTTAAACCCAGCTCAGTCTACTGCATATTGACCTTGCCCGTAAGGCACAAGGGAGATAAAAGACTCAAATTCCCACATTTACATGTAAATACAATGCAAAATGTTCAATTTAAGTTCATACGGAACAACTTTTGAGGCAAACTGGTCAAGTAATCCTCCTCCTGATATCAAAATAAATGTACACATTTCAATGCTATATGAAAGATTGTTGTGCGTCAAGAAAGCAGTTGTAAGTGCCAGTTATGACAGTGATGATTTATACAAAGAACACTATATAAATTCAATCAAAATATGATGCAAAAAAAAATCATTTTAGTCTAAGAGGTTCACCCTTTGAGTATAATACCGTACTGCTGTGGGGTGGGGGACCTTTCCCATGAGTCATTGCTGGCTTCCATAAGAGCCGCCAGGGCTGGAACGGAACGCCGGGAGGATCCTTGCTCCTGTCCCAGCTCTCCACAGCTTCCAGCTGAGAGTAAATACACCATAAAGAAACATTCAGAATCCAATGGATGCGAGTTGTTTTTTTGTTTGCGGCGAGTTGTTTGTGTGTTTCTAGACTGTATGAAATGTTCTATGTGTTTGTCTTTGTGTACAGTATTATTTGACTAGTTAATAGTCTTGTGTAATTTTGTTAATATCACTGCATGACAAAGTAATGATTCCATTTCATTGCTGCAAACAACCCTTAACGTAAAATCCAACCAATTAGATATGCTGCAAAGCCCGTTAGTGCTCAGGGTGACAGCTAATTGATATCTGGCATTTCTGGATTGAGTTACAGCTTTAACGTGCTTTGTAAACCAGTATTATGCTCTTTTTGTAGTATTTTTATTCTTGACATTTAGATGTAGTGTTTATGGATTGAATGACTGACTTAATCGTTTGAATGACCTGCCTTAATTACAAGACGTTTCTTGGGTGGGTGCATTTTATTTTGTATCTACATTTGCTACTACACTGTACAAAAGTCATTAGGCAAAGAAATGATGTAACTGGGTGCAGCCATGAAACCCTGGACCACTGTTTTTAGTTTTAGTCGATTCACTTCAATACAAATGAAAAACAGTGCAGACAAAAAGAACATTTCTACACTTTTTTTAAAACCGTTTTAAATTGTTTAAATACTTTACACTTCTTCACAAAATTTCTGACACAAGACTGACTAAACTTGGGGTCACAATTTGGTGCTAGAGTGACTGTATCTCTTGAAATAAACCAATAGAAAATTCTATGTTTTAAACTATATGAATATCATGTCCTTTATTTCAACTATGACATTTTGTTTTAACATTCCGGTGTTCCGTCATATTTTGGATCGGTGTACTAGCATTGTGTTAAACTGATGTATGTTTGTGATAGGAATAAAGTTTTGAAAAATAAATTGATATGTGCACACTATTCATTTCTACTTTACCCCAGTGAGACCTCGACTTTGTGTGCCTTGGATCTATATGATCCAATTTTTCATTTATTTGGCCGCTAGGCTGTTTACTCAAGAATTTTTCATTTGAAAACATATGTTCATTTTACATATGTTCGCTCTCCATCTTTCCCTCATTCCTCAACACACGTGCAAAAATTTAGCAGGTATCTAAAGGCCATTTAAGCAAACAGCTGGTTTGCATAAGAGAGGGTGATGACATCAGAGAGCAGGGATTCGGGTGGGGCTCAGTGGACCCTCATCACTTTAAGAGAAAGCAAGTCAGCGTGTATGTGTTACTGACTGCTGTCTCACGCCCTCTGAGTTCTGCCACTAATCACCCTAAAACGCAAAGCGGTTAATGGGATAATGATGATATTACGAATGTAATATCACCTGTAATTTTTCCTTTTCTGTCTTTTTTTTTTCCAAGTAAAAATATCCTTAAACATCCTTAAAATGACTAGATTTTTCTTTTACCAATTGTCTTTGTAAGTAAATTATGTGAAACGTGAAACCTATTTTTTTATTACATCAAATTACAATTTTTGAATTGTTTTATGCATAACTTTTTGATATAAATTATTGTATTTTTATACATGTATGAAATATAATAGGCTACTACTATTACCAATTTTAGCATTAATAATTATTGTTATTAGTATTACACATGGAATACAATATTTCTAAATAATATATTATAAAAAAAAATCTCAAAAAGTTTCCATAGCTATATAATTTATGACAGGGATTTTTTTTTAATTTTTGTTAGATTTATGCTCACCTACAGCAACAGAAAAAAACTGTGGGTAAGAAAAAATGCTTCAAGACATTCACCAAAAAAAAAGACTTGCTTAATATATTAGAAATGCATTTTTAGAAATAACATATTCTGCATTACATTTTATGATATGTATTAAGTTTTCTCCATTCTTTCAATGTTTTCAATGTTCCTAAAAATAACAACAAATTTACAACGTTCTCCATTCCACTATGTGTTAACTGCCATTGTAATAAAATCACATTAAACAGGGTAAATGGTGGGCGGAAAAAACTGTGGGGTCATCAAAAGATACCACACAGATTACTTGTTGAGGTAATTAACACCTCACTCTGCTGGAAGTCAGACTGCAGTCTTGTCTGAAACCATAAACCAGGCTCAGACCAAGACCAAATCTGTCTTTATGCAGTCTTAAGAGGTTTCAAGACCAGCACCACAACATATTTTTAGCAATATTTAGCAAATATTGATAAAACGTCACTATGTCATACCAACATGTATGAAAACATGAAAAATGATCATTACTGTCCTGACATTTTCCTTCCTGGAGCCAGTTCATATTATCTCACATATTTTGAATGGTGAGTCTTAGGATGTGACAAATAATATTTTCAAGATGCTCTTGTTCCCCATAAACAATGATAAATATGTCCTACAAATCAGGAATCACCCACTATAACCTCACAGTACAGCCCAAAACATAAACAGAACAAGGACAAATGAGTCTGGTACAAACAAACAACAGACTGAAGAACAGCCTTCCTTTAGGACAGAAATAAATCCATATACAGGTGCATCTCAATAAATTAGAATGTCGTGAAAAAGTTCATTTTTTCTTGTAAGTTATTTCAAAAAGTGAAACTTTCATATATTTTAGATTCATTGCATGTAAAGTAAAACATTTCAAAAGTTTTTTTGTTTTAATTTTGATGATTAGGGCTTACAGCTCATAAAAGTCAAAAATCAGTATCTCAAAATATTAGAATATTTAAATTTGAGTTTCAATTAATGACCATCCCTACAGTATGAATTCCGGGTATCTCTTGTTCTTTGAAACCACAATAATGGAGAAGACTGCTGACTTGGCAATGATCCAGAAGACGAACATTGACGCCCTCCACAAAGAGGGGTAAGTCACAGAGGGTCATTACTGAAAGGTGTGGCTGTTTACAGAGTGCTGTATCAAAGCATATTAAATGCAAAGTTGACTGGAAGGAAGAATTTGAGTAGGAAAAGGTGCACAAGCAACAGGGATGACTGAAAGCTTGAGAATACTGTCAAGCAAAGCTGATTCAAACACTTGTGAGAGCTTCACAAGGAGTGGACTGAAGCTGGAGTCAGTGCATCAAGAGTCACCACGCTCAGACGTCTTCAGGAAAAGGGCTACCAAGCGTCTTACCTGGGCTGTGGAGAAAAAGAACTGGACTGTTGCTCAGTGGTCCAAAGTCCTCTTTTCAGATGAAAGTAAATTTTGCATTTCATTTGGAAATCAAGGTCCCAGAGTCTGGAGGAAGAGTGGAGAGGCACAGAATCCATGTTGCTTGAAGTCCAGTGTGAAGTTTCCACAGTCAGTGATGATTTGGGCTGCCATGTCATCTGCTGGTGTTGGTCCACTGTGTTTTCTGAAGTCCACAATCAACGCAGCCATCTACCAGGAAATTTTAGAGCACTTCATGCTTCCTTCTGCTGACAAGCTTTGTGGAAATGCTGATTTCATTTTCCAGCAGGACTTGGCACCTGCCCACACTGCCAAAGGTACCAAAAGCTGGTTCAATGACCATGGTGTTACTGTGCTTGATTGGCCAGCAAACTCGCCTGACCTGAACCCCATAGAGAATCTATGGGGTATTGTCAAGAGGAAGATGAGAGACACCAGACCCAACAATGCAGATGACCTGAAGGCCGCTATCAGGCCAGCAGCCATATCACCCTATAGCCCAAGACCGGTTACCCACTGAAGCTAAGCAGGGTTGAGCCTGGTCAGTACCTGGATGGGAGACCTCCTGGGAAAAACTAGGTTGCTGCTGGAAGAGGTGTTAGTGAGGCCAGCAGGGGTGCTCACCCTGTGGTCTGTGTGGGTCCTTAACGCCCCAGTGATGGGGACACTATACTGTAAAAAGCACCGTCCTTCGGATGAGACGTTAAACCGAGGTCCTGACTCTCTGTGGTCATTAAAAATCCCAGGATGTCCTTCGAAAAAGAGTAGGGGTGTTACCCCGGCATCCTGGCCAAATTTGCCCATTGGCCTCTGACCATCATGGCCTCCTAATCATCCCTATACACTGATTGGCTTCATCACTCTGTCTCCTCTCCACCAGTAAGCTGGTGTGTGGTGGGCGTTCTGGCGCACTATGGCTGCCGTTGCATCATCCAGGTGGATGCTGCACACTGGTGGTGGTTGAGGAGATCCCCCTTGTATGTAAAGCGCTTTGAGTGCCTTGAAAAGCGCTATATAAATGTAATGAATTATTATTATTATTATTATTATTATTATTATTATTAAAGCAACCTGGGCTTCCATACCACCTCAGCAGTGCCACAAACTGATCACCTCCATGCCACGCCAAATTGAGGCAGTAATTAAAGCAAAAGGAGCCCCTACCAAGTATTGAGCACATATACAGTAAATGAACATACTTTCCAGAAGGCCAACAGTTCACTAAAAATGATTTTTTTTTTATTTGTCTTATGAAGTATTCTAATTTGTTGAGATAGTGAATTGGTGGGTTTTTGTTAAATGTGAGCCTAAATCATCACAATTAAAAGAACCAAAGACTTAAACTACTTCAGTCTGTGTGTATTGAATTTATTTAATACACGAGTTTCACAATTTGAGTTGAATTACTGAAATAAATGAACTTTTCCATGACATTCTAATTTATTGAGATGCACCTGTATATCATGGCTTATCTGACAAGAACAACGAGGACCGTTTCTTAAAATAACATTTCATATAACACCACAATTCCATATTTATTCCACGCCACTGCGTTTACAGTACCATGAAATGGACGTGCCACGTGGTACTCCAAGTGTATACCATGGTACATCTCAAAAACCACGGTAATGACATTGTACTTTTTGTTATATGAGAGTTTTCGTTAATTAAATGTTTTACCTGCAGTTGTTCACAAGCTGCATGCGCAGGTGTCGATCTTCACAAAGGCCAACTTCATCTTTGGCGTTTGGATGGATTTGTAGGTCCAGTTTATCGTAAGTAAATTTTTCGTTGTACTGTGAGGAAAGTTTTTCCGTTCACCGTGTTCTAAACTGTTTTGTTCTCCAGTTCCTGTTTTGCTACAGTAAATGAGAAACCCGCTTCTAACTACAGCGTGTTGTGAGTGAGCTGTTCGAATGATTCGAACTGAATCGCGAACCGATTCAAGAGGTTTTGACCGATTCATTGTTCTCTCTCTCTCTCTCTCTCTCTCTTGTTTAATTGGCGGGAAACAGATTCATTCCAGAACAGACTCAAATGAGTTATTCTTTTGCAAGTTGAGCATCGCTAGTTCCGTTTCCAAACAGCATACAGAAAATAGGAACATACGACTTGATTTTTTTTTTTAAATGTCAAGAAAAAAATGTTTCAAATAGGCATATGGTAATCTCGTCAGAGGATTTTTTCAGTAAAATTTTACTAAGACTCAGCATTAGGTACCGAATGAGGAACAATTTGTTCGACAGATAAAAATGCAAGTTTGATGCAAAATAAAGTGTTTACAGACAGGAATAAAGTTTATAAACTGTCACTAGACTTCAACAAATGAAAGTTTATGTCAGAGACAGGATTTAAAAAAATTACTCCTACTTTACAAAGGGCACCATTAACCACAGTAATGATATCAGATGAAAATGTCATGGTTTGTTATACAGTCACACTGAATGTTCATATATCCATATTCATATACAATGGTATTTCTTCCAAGAATAACATAGTTGACCAAATGGTAATACAATGGGCTTTTTTGTTGACCAGACCTCTGTTGACTGATAATCAAAACACGTGTTTAGCCAAGAAGAGAAATCCTGGGCTTATCTGTTTTTCTAGTAGAAAATATAGTTTTTTTCTGTGTGTGAGAGTGTGTGTCATGAGGAGTCAGAGATTAAACACACACATATATATCCATACTCCCACCCAAGGCAGCAGGGTGTTTTCTCTTGTCGGCCCTGTGAAGGCGTGTGTTGTCGCAGCTGTGAGGTTCGTCAAGTTTTCCCTCGCCTCACTCCTATGGTTAGATAGCCTTGCTGAGGGATAGAGTCAGAGAAATACAAGAATGTTTTTTGTCAAGGTTCAGGCCACACCAGCCAAGGGAGGGAAGGTTGGAGAATCCCAGGAGAGTCTGTTGTCGTCACCAAGGGAGAAAAGCAGATGAAGGGAGAGAAAGATAGAGGACGGAGGAAAGGTGCAAAGTGCACTTCTACCTCATATGTTTAGCCTAGAACACTTGAAATGAACATAAATATCATACAAGGGATCCCTGGTTCATGTTAATCTTATAACGTACAACTTCCTGTACTAATTGAAAACCACCTCGCATTTTTCACTGCACAGTGTTTTAATTTTAACTCCTATTTTATATATACAAACAGTGCATTTAATTGCACAGTGATTTAATTTCATTAATTCTATTGCTTTGCATGATATTATATTTTGAGATGTTGGTTCAAAATATCATTCCATGATTAATGATCCATTAATCTCACTCATCTAATAGAGGCGTTTGCGGGTAAAGTAGAAGTTGATTCATTCTAATGAAAGTAAACGTGGCTAACTGTACTTATCCAGAGTGAGCAAAAGGGCTGGTAAAATCACTCTGGACCCCTCACATCCAGCACACTCCCTCTTTGAACTGTTACCGTCTGGTAGACGCTACAGAGCTCTGAGCACCAGAACGACCAGACACAGAAACAGTTTCTTCCCTCAGGCAATCCATCTCATGAACACTCGACAATAAACGCAGAACACACAACTATTATACATTATCCATTCACCACACTCACTTATTTTATTTTATTTCTCATTTCAAATTTGCACATACTTGACCTGTACATACATAATTGTCTATATTATATATTGTGTTTTTGCTGTTTTGTACATTTGGATATTTGTATATTATTCTTTTATTATCTGTGTCCTGTCCTGTTGCTGTCTTTCTGTTGCACTGTGGAGCTTCTGTCACTACAACAAATTCCTCATATGTGTAAACATACTTGGCCAATAAAGCTCATTCTGATTCTGATTCTGATTCTAAATGTCCTGCATGATCACATGCTCTTATCTACAGAAAGCCATTTCATGTGACCATTATGTCCCCATTATAGAAGCTGAACCCTCAGGAGTTTTCTGTTAGGAAGAATTGAGCTAAAGAATGTTTACCAACTTCCTGCTTCTTGCGAGCATTTTGACTGCTGTATGGTGACATGGTCCTTATCTCTCAGTGTAGGAAAACACCTGGTCCCTACATCTAAGCAGGAAGTGTTTCAAATTGACGGCTTCCCACTTTCTAAAGGGGAACGATCACATAGCAGCATCTTTGGCTGGTACTTTGTCTCTGCTACACACAAAATCACACACTTTTATGCACAAAAAACACTGTAAAAATTGATTTCAACATCACATTTTCACTTCAAATACAATAAAATGTGATACAAACTGCTTTAATCTAATCCATCCAGTGAACAATATGGTTTGGAGATTGTTCAGTGTATGCCAGAGGCATTCAGACAATAAAGCCGAACACAATTCCAATCAGATTGGTCACTAGATCAGCCAAAGAGTTATAAAATAAGGGTGTGGGCACTTTAACTCTCCTAAAAAAACACACATTTCACACTCTCAATGGTTTAATTTGTCCACTAACAATGTTTAAAAGGGTATAAACATGCACCACAGGAGAACACTGACATTTTTTGTCGTGGACATCTCCACCACAGTGTCATTAATAAATCTGAATATTTATTGTGTTTGATAGCATTCTGATGTAGTAATGCATATTAAACATAAATATTTATTGTTGTTTTGAGTAGCCTATATATACACAATTCAATAATATCCACACTTTGATTTGACATAATTTGAGAAAATTACAGTGTGATTGGAAATGACACAAATAAATGATATTTATCTTGATTTTTCTTCACACATCACGTCTCTTGTTTCAGCATGCAACCATGTACACTAAAAAAAAAAAAGTTATTAGTAGCAATATTGACACCACAACTGAGGGACAGTTTAATTTGTGTACAAATGTATATAAATCCTTTTCACACAATAAACATTGCAACAATTATTTTATTTCTTTGTTTAGATCATCATAGCTCTCAACATAATATTATTCATATTTTTATCATGGATTTTCAGTCTAAGATTGAAAGTCTGGGTATGGGACAAGGGACAAACAATAAAAGTAATTTGTAACAAAAGTAAATGAAGAAAGCATGGTAAAACATTTTCCAAAACAGTTTTATTGTGACTTTCAAATGATATAAAGAAAAAATTGTTAATATGTAAAAATAAATGGGACAAAAATGTACCATGTTCATGCATGTCTGTAACGCCACAATGAGTGTTTTGCTTCAAAAGCATGATACAACATATGAATATAAACTGTTTAACCATAACATTCACTCTTAAAAGATGGAAAGATGTTTGTTGCAAGAAGAGGAACTGAATTTTCATCACTGACTGGCAAAGGAATGAACATCAGCATCACGTCATTCAAGGCCAGTTAAGCTACAGAATAGACTGCTGTGCCTTTTTTTTAATGCAGGGCCCTCTAAGGGGTTTCATTTTGCCTGGAACTCCATGACTGTTTAGCCTTTCAGAGTAATCCATCTCTCCATCTCAAAGTCCTCGTCTCATTCCATTGTCCCTACACCTCCAGTCACAAACCAGACAGTTATTAATACACACAGACTGTCATCAATGTCCTATGGCAGTGAGAGGGTGTGTACAGATAGTATAGAGGACACATAATCCACGGCTATACGTGACTGATGGCAGTCACGGAGTGTCCTAACAGGGAGGGTCACAGAAAGCTGCTGGATGTGCTCCAGATTTCACTGTAAAAAAAAAAAAATTATAATAATAATTTTGTATGGAGAAGAAAAATACAAAAAATTACAGCAGCAATCCAGAGAGAAGATCTGTCTATATAAAGGAATTTTAAGTAATAAGTAATAACACTTTAGTATTAATTGCTTCTGAGAAAGACAACATTGACATTTAGAAAGAGTGTTTAAACATCTGAAATAGCTGAAGCTTACTTCTATGCAACTTAATAGAAGATAGATAGATAGATAGATAGATAGACAGACAGACAGACAGACAGACAGATAGATAGATAGATAGATAGATAGATAGATAAAATCAATACTAGTGCTGTCAAACGATTAATCGCAATTAATCGCATCCAAAATAAAAGTTTTTGTTTACATAATATATGTATGTATGCTGTTTATATTTATTATAGTGCTGTCAAACGATTAATCGCAATTAATCGCATCCAAAATAAAAGTTTTTGTTTACATAATATATGTATGTATGCTGTTTATATTTATTATGTGTATATAAATACACACACATGCATGTATATATTTCAGAAAAATCTGTTATGCTTATATATTAAATATATTTATTTATAATGTAAATTTTGTGAATATAAATATAAACATGTAAATACATGTAAATATTTTCAAAATATATACATGCATGTGTGTGTATTTATATATACACAATAAATATACACAGAACACACACATATATATTATGCAAACAAAAACTTTTATTTTGTATGCGATTAATCGCGATTAATCGTTTGACAGCACTAATAAATACATAAAAATCATAAATATAATAATCTAATTATATAAAGGCTATATATATATATATATATATTCAGAATATTACTTCAATATATACAAATGGGGCCAATTTCCAGATGATTTAAAGCTGAAATGTGAAGATTACAATTTCATAAAAGCACTTTTAAATGTTTTTACAGTCTTTTTAAGTGGTTATGCTGAGTTAAGATAGTGACCTTTTTTAAACTAAAACCATGTTAACATGCATAACATTTATATTGTAACAAAACTATTGAAGCAGTATTTTTGCGTATTTATAGAGTATTATGTCTCAAATATATGCTAATATATATATATATAAATATGCTAAATGCTAAAAATATGTTGTGAACTGAAGCTCAGTGAAATATATTTTTGAAATTGAATATATATTTAGTTTTAACCTTCATATAACAAAATATATTTCAAAATGTACTTCAAGAACAATATATTTTTAAAATGCTTTCAATAAACACATTTATATTTTACATATATATTTTCAAAAATATACAAAAATGGCCAAAAATATATTGTTGGAAAATATATTTAAATATGTGTTTGTCCGTAGGAAATATATTTTAGCAAATATACTTTTGGCCATTTTGAAATAAATGTAAAAAATGTATTTGAAAATATATCTTTGCAATATAGAAGCTGTAATCCAGATTTTTGCTTTTTAAAGAAAAGGAGAAAACAAGTGGAAATTAATTTTTGAAGTAATTAATCAACATCACAAATGCTGTCAATTAAGCTCAGTTTGTACTGAACCCAGAATATTCCTTTAAACCATGAAAGAGCAACCTCTGAGCAGTAAAATGTTCCTTTATGTGAGAACATACATGACATAAACATACGCAAAGACCAAGCTGCGCAAAGGATATCGCTGCTTACGCATGCAAAGGCGTGTGCACATTTCCATCCATCTTTGCGTGAGAGTTTGACACAGCCATGTGCTGCTCCTAAGTCTGACCTAAAGGGAGTGTCCATAACAAATTTTAAACTACACACACACATAAGCACATGCCAGAGTGATCTCTCAATAGACACACACTCTCTGACACCTGGTGGCTGCACCTGGGGATTTTAATTTCATCATGTGTAAAATATGATCCTGCTAAGTTTTATTAGCGACACTAACACACATGCACGTATATACAAAAACAACACACATACACACTGTAGACGGCCACAGTGTCAGTTTGCCAATGCTGGAAGCCACACTTTCACAAGCGTTCATTTATTTCTAAGTATACAATCAGCAGCTATAAGTGCCTGGTGAAGTTTCCCCCACCATGTCTGATTGAGGTCATTTCAAGGAGCCTGTGATGAGGGGTTTTGTCAGCTTGGGTGTGAACAGGCCTGTATAACCCAACCATATGACAGTGTGATAATCCTCTGGTTTAAGAATATTACTAGATCATAACATTTTACTGCAGCTCTGAGGGTCAAGCATGCTATCACATTTTCCCACATGTGCAAACCTGTTGTTTGGAACATGCATGACAAATCAACACAGCATAATTACATAAGCATATAAACATATATATATCAGAAGAACTAAATGAGAATGCTTCGAATGCTTCTGTATTTATAGTATATATATATATATATATATATATATATATGGTGGTGTGAAAAAGTGTTGGCCCCCTTCCTGATTTTTTGTTTTTTGGCATGTTTGTCACACTTTAATGTTTCAGATCATCAAACAAATTTAAATATTAATCAAAGATAACAAGTAAACACAACATGCAGTTTTAAAATGAAGGGGGTTTTTTTATGAAGGGAAAACAAAATCCAAACCCACATGGCCCTGTATGAAAAAGTGTTTGCCCCCCTCCCCCTGTGGTTTATCACACCTGAGTTCAGTTTCTCTAGCCACACCCAGGCCTGATTACTGCCACACCTGATCGCAATCAAGAAATCACTTAAATAGGACCTGCCTGACAAAGTAAAGTAGACCAAAAGATCCTCAAAAGCTACACATGTTGAGATCCAAAGCAATTCGGGAACAAATGAGAAAGAAAGTAATTGAGATCTATCAGTCTGGAAAAGGTTATAAAGCCATTTCTAAAGCTTTGGGACTCCAGCGAACCACAGTGA
>JAFVLL020029117.1:54372-67794 GCA_021397915.2 Tor tambroides | reverse complement strand
AACATTAAGATTTATACTCATGGAAATTACTAAAGTAGTCAAACCTGTTCATTAGAAGGGGGTGACCCAATACTTTTGGCAATATAGTGTATATATATGGAGTTTGCCCAGCACAATCACTACTAATTCTGAACAAAGAGGAGCGGCACAACTCTAAACAGTAGCAGCCACAGGAGTACTGTAAGAATACATTCATATACTTATGCAATGCACTTATTTCAGTTTTTTTTTTCAAAATAAATTTCCGAAGTTGTGACAGTTCTGTTTTTGCTTTGTCGTTATGCAGTGTAGATTGATGTGGAAAAAAAGTAATTTTTTAGTAGTAAGTAAGGCTGCAACATAACAAAGCATGAAAAAAATGAAGGGGTGTGAATACTTTCGCAAGGAACTGTATACAGCAGATTTAATTATTTTTCATGTAAACTGAAAATTTGTTTGTCATGGAATAGCAATTGGAAACAAAACGATGTCTAAATAGTGTGGAAAAACTGAACAAGCAACTGTGAATATTCAGTTTACATACAACACATTTCTACAAAAACAAATGTACTGTATAAATAAAATTTGTATTTTTGTATTGACCTTTAGTGAATCTGCATCTAAAATGCTCAGTGTGATACACAGACAAAACTGGCATTCCTGTATAGTATAGAAAGCAGTCAGTGTCAACAAAAAGTAGAATAAAAAAAAAAACATGAAATTTGTATATAACAAATATTTCCATGGTGAAATGTACATGTAATCATTTGAACCAGTGTGGCTCATACATTGACAAAAACAATTTTTATTTTGGTGGCATTGGCCAATTTACATAATAACTAGGTTTATTTGAGTTACTATATGCAATATTTCTGAATTCCTACTGCAATAATTCTTTGTAGTTCATTAAACAAGCATAAAAACATTGTTTAAACTCTTTCCAATAAAGATCTGTAAAGCTTATTTGGATTTTACAAAATCACCTTCAAAATGCATCCTGAAAATGAAGTGTTTTTTTTTTTTTTTTTGCAGAGTTTAGGGTATGTAGAGCAGGAATGCAGTGAAAAAAGATCCATAATTATGTTTTTAATACTCATACTATGTAGTGAGAAATGTGCATAAGCTTTCAGTTGGAGTTACCTATATTTGTGTCATCTTTTTTACACAAGACGCTTTGTTATTATGTTTTCAGGCATTCCATATATCTGAAATGTCGTGCTCCTTTGGATATGATTTTCAACATTCTTTTCAGCCAGATCACTTAGTACACACAGTACAGAAACATGCCCTTGGTACATCCATGCCCTGCTGAGCAGGGTTTTCATTATGACTACTCACTTCTTCCATTGCCACCCCCGACCTGGAACTTTCCTATTGTTAATTCAGCTTTAGATATTTGATCCGTGCAGGTACACTACACTATATGCATTTTTTTTATTGCCAGGAGTCCTCAAGCTTACCATTGTTACCAGTTTCTAAAGCAACAGAGCCACTGTACAGCCCTCTTTGTAGTTTTTAGGACATTCTGGCAAGACAAAGCATATTTAAGAGGTCAAATTCTGAATGATTTTATTTCTTATGATAGTTATTGGCCAGTTAATCCAACTCATGCCAAGATGTCTTCTAAGGACATTCTTCCTCCGGTTGTTTCCCATGAGAAAGTCTCACAGCACAAATGCAACAAAGTCTGAGATGTGTCGTTTTATGAAGCCTGGGAGACTCCATTCGTTTGTATGAACAAAGAGATGGTTATGAATCTGGTATTGTTCAGACTCACAGACAGATCTCTGTAACACTCAAAAAACTGACAGCAAGATGTCTCACACATAAAATCTGGATGATTGTTGCTTTCTTAAAGGCATGAAGAAATACAGGATTTCTAAAGATGCAGAGCTGACTTTATTGACTCTTGTCACAGGTGTGGTACATAACCACACAGGGCTGGGAAGGTTACTTTTAAAATGTATTTCGTTACAGATTACAAAATACATGTTTTAAAAAGTATTTTGTAAAGTATTTCGTTAGATTACTTAATTTTAGTAACTTAATCTAAATACTTTGGAATACTTTGGAATACTTAATGTAATGGGCATATTAACTTTGATGTCTTGTTTTTATGTTAACCACCTCTAAATAAAAATGGGTGGCATGAATACTTTTAAAACAATTATAAATGGATAAATAATGCTATAAGATTATTATTTTCAATACAACATTTTGAACATAGAAATAAAAATAAAAGATAGAAAAAAAATGGGATATGGGAGGAAATTATGTTTTTAAATATGAAACTAAAACCACCAGTAGGTGGTGGCAAATCACTGTCTTAATGAAAGAGTCATGGACTCATTCGATTCGTTCAAAAGAACTGATTCATTCAGGAATCAAGCAAGTGATTTTATGAATGTAATTGAATCATTCTCAGCTGATTCGTTCAATACGCGGCTTCATTCAGGAACCAAATGTTGCTCTCAGATGCGACTATTCTGGATGTGGATTTATTTGGAGGCAGTGGTTATTTGCATTAAGTGCAAATAAATAGCCATAAATTATATTTACACCAGCAGGAAAAAAGTAGCATTTTCTTGCAACAAGTGATAGTAATTAGATGCTATTAATACTTATTGCAAATAACTGCAGATATGTGATGGGAAAAGGGAGAAGAACGGGAGCTGAATGAGTTCGGCATAAGGCGGATTCAAACTCAAATCTTATCACCACGTGTCTCACATAGGTGTATTTTCTAATGATGTCAATCCCAAACAATTTTTGTGCTTAGTGTAAATAGACCAGTGGTTGTATGGAACCATTTTTGTTTGCGCTACAGAACAAATCAGACAACAATGTTCTTTTAATAAGTCACTAAATATGAACTTTTTGTTATGAATTGCATAAAAGCATCACATTTGCAATCGCGCTAATATTCGGCTAAACAACACACTTCTTCCTCGACTGATAGATTGCTTAACTATAGGCTATACATAAATATAGAAAACAAGAACTCCTACAAACCTGAGACTGTGAACAACTTACTTTAAGATGCTTTTTCAAGGTTAGATGTTTCTTTGAAGCCAAGAGACGTTTTGTTGCAGGTAAACAAAAATTGCATAGCCTACTGTGATGTTCCGACCTTTTTCACTTTTATAAGTAAAATCGTCCTTTTATTTCCATGACAATTACGCGCTTGGCTTTCTGACTTTCTCTTGCATTTTAGTGAGTCGTCACTATAGTCTGCTGTTTGAACAGGCTGCACGCGAGTCAGAGTATCACCAGTTGCCTCATGGTTTAAATTTCCAATCATTTTACATTAATATAAAAATAAACAAATGACATTAAAAATCAAAGTAATCACTTTGGTAATCTAAAATACTTTTCTGATGTAACTGTAATTTGATTACCACCCATTTAAAATGTAACTATAACGAAATACAGTTACTCATATTTTGTATTTTAAATACGTACCGACATTACATGTATTTCGTTACTCCCCAGCCCTGTAACCACAAGTGGCTGTTCATTACAACGATTGTAATGTGTACACCCAGCTAAAAAAAAGATGTTTAAGAATATTTTGCTAATGTTCAAAATGTTCAAAATAACCAGTTTTTAAAAACTATTTTAGAAAAATTTCATCTTGGTCATGCAAAATGTTAAATGAACATTGACATTCTATTGTATCATTTTGCAATCATCATTGGAACAATACTACTGAATGTTCTTTGAACACTCCGAAATAAGGGCAACACTTTAGTTTAGAATTTTGGTGTTTTATTACTATTTATAAAGCATATAATGTCTAATTCTGCATGACCATTTTAGATCCCTTAATCCTATCCCATACAACAAATACTTTTTTGTGCTAACAGTTTGAGAATATTATCAAAGACCAGAGAACTTTGAACAAATGTTACTGAAGAACATTTGTTCATAACATCGAGAAAACCTTGCAAGAATGTTCCGATAATGTTCCCTGTTAGCTGGAAAAGAGTTTCTGAATACCTTTTATAAACTGCAACAACAGCACTGTTGTCACGAATCCTGTCCATGCACTCCCGTTCACTCACCACCAGAGGTCACTCGCTCACCACATTGACTCTTGCACTACACAAACTGTTGCACGTCACCTCAAACTACAATTCCCATCATTCATTGCACTGACGACACACACAGCTGATTGCACTGATTACACGCCGTATTTAAGCCATGGACTTCCTCTCTGTCATTGCCGAGTATTGTGTAGCGTATATCACTCTCCAAGCGATAGCTACTTTACGGAGCCCTCTCAGTTATTATAGTCTTGCCTTGCCTTGCCTTGTGTGTTTTCTAGTGTTTTGATTCTTGCCCGTGTTTCCTGGATTTACCCTTTGCCTTGCCATTCGGACTCTGTTTGCACCTCTCTTGGATTATTGCTCGCGTACCTGGATTATCTCTCTGCCTTGCCCTGTTGGATATTGTTTGCCGATCGTCGACCCACGCTTGCCCTAGGATTACTCTTTGTCTTGCCTCGTCTATGTCTGTTTGCTGTGTACCGACCTTGCCTGTGTTTGTTGACCACGTCTGTTTAAATAAAGCTTGCACATGGATCCGCACGTCTCACGTCTTGTTCGCCCCGTAACAACTGTAATAAAAACATCAGTGTTCAATAAAAAGATAAGCTTGCACTTTTAAACTACTCTTCCACCAAGTAATAAAGGTTTATTGTCGTAATAGGCTGTTTATAATTTGGCTGTTACCCAAGCAAAATACCAACTCTCATATATTAGTTTGCAAGGTCTCAGTTTATAGCTTCAAACAGAACTCATCCAATCAAAGCATATTCACACGGCTTGTCTGCTACTTGTCTGCTTACTCTTGTTTTTGTTTAGAAGGCGTGTAATTCAGCTCTAAGAAGAGAATAATGCATGTGCTACGAGGAAGTGTTAATAGAGCCAGATGAAACTGGGTGAGAGAATGACTCAATCTGACCTGACACAGTCACTGAAAGGAGTGTTAACAGGAACCTGGGCTTTAGAGGCAGACGACCAAAACCTGATAAAATGTACAAAATATCCTCAGAGGCTTTTGTAATTAACACCATGCTGGAAAATATAATCAATCTTGAGCATCTGAAAGATCTAAGGATAAGCTCATGGGTGAGAAGGTCCAAAAAGAAATCCTCCTCACTAGTGAGGGGGAGGTGTGACTCCCAGAAGTTGATAGAAGAATCAGATGTTTGGTTGTTTGTACTTGACTTATTGTAAGCAGGATGTTGTATGACTTAGACATGCTATATCAACAACTGCAACCACTCACACAGGTTCAACGAACTTAAGAACCTGTGAAGAAACTCTTGGCTGTGCTCGGTAAACTTCAATTTTGCAAGAAAAGTCATTGCCATACTTTTACTTTTTCCAAATCTATGGACAGTTATTAAATTATTATTAGAAACTTTATTTAAAAAAAAGAATGTTTAAAGAGTTTATTTAAAGACACATAAAGGATACAAGAATTTACATCGAATTCTCACACCCATACTGACATTCATGTTCTTGTTCACACACCCACATTCCATATTTTTCTATTCTTGTGAATGTATTGTATGTATTGTATATAAAAGACGTCATTACCATACTTTTACCTGGTCAATTTTTTATTTGCATAATAATAATAATAATAATAATAATAATATACTGCTTATAAAAACATAACAAAAGAGTAAGAGTGTTCAGCCCCTTCTAGAAAATAAAAGATTTCTCCAGAAGTCTTGTATTTGCTTTTTCAGTCAGTGTTTCAACAGAGTGGTCTAAAGCTCAACAATGGGTTGAATTCTTCATCTGTTATCCAACATTCCATGTATTTCATAACATTATTTTCTAGGCCAGTCTAATGATGGGTTTAGGCACTGTAATGAATGAATGAATGAATGTAATAAATGAATTTCAATGAACTGATTCAGTTTTTTATTTATTTATTTTTTATATAAAATGCACATAAAATTAATTATAAAATAAAATTAACTCAAAAAGCATTGGAAAAGTTATGTTTTAAATAAATTATGGCATGTAAATCATGTGGAGATACAATACACTAATGTGAATGATGTAATGTATCATTCTTATCAGAAAGGTGAAACCACTGTCAGATAATAGCCATTTCCTTTGTCTTATCATCTCATTCACAGCTGAATGAGGTGATAAGTGGCATCTTACCTAATTAAATGTTGTGCTACTGTATGTGAAAAGTCTGTGGTGGAAATTTCATTTGGCACTGTAATATCTGTAAGATATAAAGAAGATGAATCTGATTCATTAAATGATTTAAGGTAATTCAGTTTCTGATTCATTTAACTTTTTGACTTTCCAAAAATATCTAAACAAATTTTGTTGAAAAAAAAAGTTTATTTATCTTAGATCAGTACAGAAAGATATATTTATAGTTATGTGACATTTGGGACAAATGTTTTAGATTTTTTAATTTTCAAAGATTTAATTTTATATAGATATTTAAAAATTATGTAAACTTAAATATAATTTGAGTACATATTTGAATATAGGTCATACAGTATAAAGAATAATTATTCATAGACTAGGCACAAGGAATAATTATTTGTAATTATTCATACTTCATGCATTGTTCGGCACCCAGTTATATTGAGCTGAGTGCATTGTGTCTGAATAGTTACTTGAGTAGTATTACAACCAGTAAATCATATACATATATTCAGATATACTGTATACATGTATACATTCAGAGGTTTGAATAGCAATAGGAACAGGTGTTTCCACTTGGCTGATATTTTTGCCAGGTCAGTTATGCTGCACACAGCTGGACAACACTTTCTCTGGCTGTCTTTTCTCAACACAGCCTGCTGCATGACGTAACAATGGATTCGTAGAAGGCTGAGTGGAACATTCTGCACAGTCCACCACTTCCATCAAAGGGTACAGTCAATGGAGCATGTTCTGCACACGGGCTATACATAATCACAAGAGCACTGCCAGCAATTACAATAGGAACTTCAAGCTTCATTTTAAGGGTGCTGGAAATTGTCTGACAGCTGATTTTTGTGCCATGTGCACTGCTTTATGAGTCACAGTGAGTTGTGTGTTTACCAATATTGATACTGTATGCAGGCAGGCATGCATGGATGACTGGGTCCCGGTAGGTCCATTTATGTTTGTAAACACATTTATGAGACAGATCATGAGACATTTTTTAAGCTGACCAATTAAGAAAAAGATCATCTGTAAAAGTTAACCATATGTGTGTTTGTTTATAAAAGGGGGTTGGTAGACATACTGTGAGGGCAAGGCAGGGATCAGCCCTTCAGGATAAACAAACTCTTTGAGGGTTGTGAGTTATGACTATGTTGGTGAGTAATGGTTTATCACACCCGAACAAACTAATCAATGTCTTTAAGGTCACTAGAAAGCAACAGGTAGGAGTGTTTGATTAGTGTTGGAGGACACTGAAGTTGCTCATCTCTGTGCTATGCCATCACTGAGAAAAGCCCTTTTGGAACCTTCAATTTTAATAGGTTCAACTTAAATGATGCAAATATTAAACAATATTAAACTTACTCAGGGCAGTGACCCTCCAGGACCGAAGTTGCCCAACCCTGCCATAGTAGAATCATGCTGGGTTCCCAAAAGAACCTTTCAGTGAGTGGTTCCTAAAAGAAAGATTTTTTTTTTTGTTGTTAGCGTGAATTATCTAAAGAACATTTTTCCACCATAAAGGACCTTTTGGGAATAGATGTTAAATAAAGACAATAAAGAACTTTCATTTTTAGGAGTGGCAGCAGGGGCAGAAATTTACTTGGCCAAAAATGCCACTGAAAGTGACAGAAATGCTATAATTTATAGAATTAATATTTTATTCTCTACATTCCATTTTATTCTTAGACAGCAAAATGAACATTTAAGTTAATTATTCAAGTTTTTGACATTATGACAACGATAGAAAAGTGTGTGTTTTTCCTCAGAGCAAAAACCACTCCTTAAGAAAGGCAAATTAAAGATAAAATGAATTACTGTAGCATTAATTAGCATAATAAAAGCCATACATTGATATACAGTGGTGGCCAAAATTATTAGAACACTAATATTTTCACCAGCTAAGTCAGTTATAAGTCAGTTATTTCTATCTTTTGCATAGTGTGTCGGTAGGAAATATTAGTTTACATTTCCAACATTCATTTTGCCATTAATTGTAATTATCCAGTGAGAAGGAGTTTGGCATCAGCCAGTGCTCCACACAGAGATCTGATCTCATCTCATCTAGTCTGTCTGGAATGACATGAAGAAACAGAACAAACTGAAATCAAGAAGAACTGTGGCAACGTCTCCAAGATGCTTCAAGAGACCTACCTGCAAAGCTACCTGAAAAACTATGCACAAGTGCACTTAGGGAATAAGGGCAAAAGCTGTTTTAAAAGCAAAGGATGGTCACACCAAATGTTGATTTAATTTAATTAATAGAAGTCAGTTGATAAAGAAAATCTATTTATGGCATTATTTTTGACAGCATCCTCATTTTACAGCATTTTACACAAGTGCCTAACACTTTCAACAGTACTGTAGCTTTGCAGGTAGGTTTCTTGAAGCATCTTGGAGATGTTGCCACAATTCTTCCGGATTTACTCAGTTTGTTCTGTTTCTTCATGTCATTCCAGACAGACTGGATGATGATGAGATCAGATCTGGAGCACTGGCTGTTGTCAGACAAAAATCTCACTGGATTATTACAATTAATGGCAAAATGAATGTTTGGAAATGTAAGCTGATATTTCCTACTGACATGCTACAGCAAAAGATAGAAATAACTGACTTAAAACATTTTTTTTAGCTAGTGAAAATACTAGTGTTCTAATAACTTTGGCCACCACGGTAAATCATATAGTTTCCTTGAAGGTGGATCAGTGAGAATGTTCCTACTGTAATAATCCACTGAAACCATTGTGTCAGAAAACAGCTCTTATTTCCTGTCTCTTATCATCTCACTCTGTTTGGCAGCGCTTTCCCTTTACACCAGTAACTGACAAACATTCTGGAAAGATTTCAACATTTCTAAGAGGTTTGTCACCAGAAGTACTTAAATGGTCAGGCAAACCCTCACAGTTTAAATGCATTCCTGAAACAGCACATGTAAACAGGCGGACACACACACACACACACACATATACATGTGACGCTTTAGATTTTTCCTCTGAAGATGAGAAAATGTCTGGTAAAACACTAGATTATTTCTAGTTTCTTTTCCCCCTTCAAAACAGTGATACTATTAGTATTTATGGTAGACTGGTCCAAAGAAAAATTGTGATATCACTTACTCATCCTTGTTTTTTCCTAATCTGTATAACATACTTTCATGGAAGAGGAAACATTGATGAGTACTTCAAGCCCCCCCCCCCCCATGCAATTCCAATGAACAGGGTCTGAGTGGTTCAAAAAAAGGATGCTAAAACATCATAAAAAGTATCATAAAGGCAACGTCCGATTCATAAGCAAATCATTCTTTTGAGTTGGAGCCGTTCAGGACTGATCCAGTTCACAAATCTGGTCTGAGTGATTCATTTCAGGTTTACCTCCCTGTCCTCAAGAGACTTTGGCTACACCCAAAATCGTACACTCTCTGAGTAGGTACTTCTTTTGAAAACATAATTTAGCAACTGTCAAAAAAGTATGTTCTATATGCTACGTAAATATTCCAGACTTACTACATTTGTCATGTGTGCAACTTCTCTCCAGTGGCCTAATGGGATAATAAAGTGTACTCTGTTCAAATACTGTCTTTCACCTACTAGACAGTAGGGAAGTACAATTTTGGATGGAGCCTTTAAATATACAGCAGGAAACTGAATTTGAACCATGTTTGGGATACTTTTATGGTGCTTTTGCGTCTTTTTGAAAGCTTCAGTCCGTATTCATTGTAATTGCAAAGAGCAACCAGCAAAGCCTTCATAATTTATCCTTTTGTGTTCCACAGAAGAAAGTCAGTCATACCGGTTTGGAATGATCCGAGATGATTTACAACTTCAGTTGCTAAGACATGTCTCACTATCATTTCCTTTGCTAAACTCTTCCTTAAGCAAGTAAACCGACAGACTCTTGCTTCAAGCATTTTTTTATAACCTACTCAAGTTACACAAATACAAATCGGCTGAAGATATATTAAATCAGCATTCAACTACTCAAAATGAATAGTATTAATACTACACTGCCTTTTCTCATGAAGTCAACACATTTGTTAATAAAAAGCATCATACCAGTAACATCTTTAATGACACAAAGGAATCCAAAGTAATTTTTTTATACACATTATTATATAAAGTTTTATATACACATTATATACATTAAACATACAAAACAAGGCCCAAAATGTGCAACATTTTTATTAAGACAAATTGAACAGTTCTCTCCATTCGTCTGACCTTAAATAATACTGTGAATTCACATAAAATCTTTCCTGTTGAAATCCACAGACACACAAACACGTAAAAGTGGTCACCAGGTAACTTGGGAGAGAATTAATTTATGCCTTGGTACAAGGTGTGCATTAGGTTGATAAATAAGCTTGGTTTTACAGTGCTTTTTTCCTTCATAAATTAAAAACGTACAAAAATATAACGAGTATTGCGTTGTTAAGGAAGAGTCTGAGATCCACAAAATGAATATTTTGAAAGCAACAGTAGAAAACTTACAAATGGTATCAAAAGATGAAGATCTTGAATTTCAAACAATTCAGAACATCCCAACGGTAGAAAAAAAAAAAAAAAAAAAAAAAATGCCCTGAGCAAGTCCGGTAACTAGCCATCACCCATCTGAGCTGGCCATTTGAGCAGCACAAGATGTCTTCTACCCACCCAAACAAATATGGTGCATTACCCACCAAATGTGTACCAAAACAAACAAAAGTGCTCAGGCCCCTCAATACCTTGGGTCTCTAGGTAACAGCGCTTCCCTCTCAGTAGTGCAATCTGCAAATAAATAAACAAAAAAGGCAAATAAATAAAATGAACAACACAATAGATAAAATGTATAAATAGTAGATATGCATGCATACCGTTTTCTAGGTTTCACTTCCCAGCCATCACGACACTTAAGAAATGTAATTTCTTGCCCAGGTGATATCTCAGTCTGTTCAGCACAGAAGGTGAACCTGCGAATATAATATTGTGACATTAACAAGCAGTTAATTAAAAATGTATAAATAAGTCAATTCACAAATTCGCAACCGATAAGTGCCAAGAGAGCACTTACTTCTTCTGCGTTTCTCCTGCTTTGACTCTGATCCTCCGAACCTCCAGAACATTTTTGTTCTGTGAACTTGACCATGACCAGAATGATGACTTAAGGTGTTTCAACACAGAAGACCAGGAATCAGAAGGGCCTTCCCAGCGAAGAGAAATTTGCAGCAGGTCACCGATATCCTCTTCCGTGAAGACGAGAAATGTGTTTGTGAGGTTTAGACCAACTCCATCGGCACTGTGAAAACAGAAGCCAGGTAATGTCTTCAAAAATTAATTTTTATCTTCAAAAGAACCCATATAAAATGATGTTTACCAGTAAACAGGAGAATACATTGAGAATTTGAATCATGAGGTGCTTACATGTCTACACTGAGGTTACTGGTATCATTATGGGATCCGTGTAGTTTGACGTAAAAAGTAGGATCTGAATCATCAGCATTCTTCCGGTCGAACACATGCATCTTCATCTGATAGTGGTAACCTGTACACGATTGAGCAAAGAACCACATTTCAGTGACTCATCATGCCAACATGTGACTTCGAAACAAGAGGCTATAATTACTTACCGCCAAAAGGTGTGTCTGCACGAGTCTTCAGGTACATTTTGCTGTTTCTCCTCTTACGCATTTTCTTGGCGTTGTAACCGATGCTGTTGCAGCGGTTCTTCCTGCAGCTCAGACAAATGCCCTTCTTGAAGCGATCAGGGCCGGTACACTGAAAGGCATAGCTCACATGGTCCTTGTTCATAAGGGAGTCCACGAAGAGATGCACTGCCCGCTCATGTTCACACTTCATGACTTCCACAAAGTCTGTGTGGTGACATGACAGATTTAGTAAAATGGCTTGGAAGAGTTGGAAATTGCTAAAACAACAGCTAAATTGAAGCACTCACTTCCTGCAGCAGCAGTGGACAGCACATCTCCTAAGGAACAGCCTGGCTGTACATCCCCACCATTGGGATAAATATCAATGTGCCCAATAGGCTCCTGGATCCCAATACTGACACCCAAAGCTCCCCGTGTGTATGTGTGCAGGACGTCGACAAAGTCCGCGTCATCAGGAGAAAGCCTCTTGTGGGACTCTGTCCCCTCGAACATGGGGCCAGCTGGGTCTAAACCTATTCAAAAAGAACAGATGCTTAGAGGTGGCCTCCAAGTGTACAAAAACAGAGAGCAATTTTCTTTGTTTCAACAATCAAAGTGTCCAACATAAATCTAAATCTCACCTGTTATACGGCCAATTCCTTTTACAAAAGTTCCAGCATATCCAGCAATATGAGCACCAAGACTGTATCCAATCAAATGCACATCCTCAAGTTGTAGCTGCACTTCTTTCTATCAAAAACAGACACACATTAGATTAATAATTAGATTAACCATGGTATTATTGTTTATCTGAGAGGAATAGGTCTAATAAATTATTATTAAATAAATATTACATAGGAAAATTATTTATTCATTCATGCTATGTCTGTCTATTTAAAATCAAAACGAAAAAGGATTTTTTTTTTTATCCAGGGGAATATCTTAAAACTTTATTTGTTAGATCCTGCAAAACAGATGATAATACTACTACTACATAAACATTAATAAGTTTAATCAATATTATCTAATATTTTTCTCTTTTTTTTTTTTTTATATTTGTGCGCTTTGTCCAACTAAACCTCTGAGTAAATTAAAAGTGTTCTAAAAAGAAAAGAAACGACTTTTTTATATCTCTGATGAGAGCAGCTTTGAGATGCACAAAAAATAAATAAAATCATTATGCTTCATGCACATCGTTGCTGTACCACACTCAGTGCCAGCTGGGGCATCCGTGGGCATGCGTGGGGGGCTAATATGCTCAGCTGCTCGTTTACACTGCATGCATCTTTCCTGTATAAAAAGTACTTCAGAGTCTAAGGAACCCAGCTACGATGCATGAATATTTATTGTTCCGTGAGAACACCCATAATGCCTTGGGCAAACTCCTGACATCTCAAACAACAAAAAAACAAATTGTAAGTCGCCAGGACATCTGCTGTACTGAGAAAAGATGAATAACACCAACAAAGACCCAATGTCCAAGGCCACAAGCAGCATTTTCACGGTTGCCAGTTCTCTTGAATGCCCACAAAGAGAAAAAAACAAACAAAAAACAAACAAAAAAAAAAAAACACATACCCAGTGGGATGTATAATGTAGACGTACCTGGAGCCAGTCCAAAAGGACTGC
>JAFVLL020029117.1:31838-54272 GCA_021397915.2 Tor tambroides | reverse complement strand
AAGCAGCATTTTCACGGTTGCCAGTTCTCTTGAATGCCCACAAAGAGAAAAAAAAAAACAAAAAACAAACAAAAAAAAAAAAACACATACCCAGTGGGATGTATAATGTAGACGTACCTGGAGCCAGTCCAAAAGGACTGCGATGCTCTGCCCAACCCGGCGGGTATGGTTGACGGCATCAGGGTAAAGCTGCTGGGCCAGGCCCAGCCAGTCGACCACCACCACATTAGCCTCTGACTCTCGTTTCTGAACGGCAGCCACCAGCTTGTGCATCCAGCTCTCAAACATCCCACTCATCTGTGAAAGATACCACACCCTTTACCAAACCCAACCTGAAAAGTTCCAGCAATCATGTGTGAAGCCCCAATATTTGCTTCACATCTGAGAAGTGAAAGTATTGCCACACTGAAGAAAAAACATCAGTTGCATTATGCCATTTCTGGATAACCTCCAGCATTGCATCAAAGATAAAACATGAGTAACCTTCTGAACATTCAAAGGGTAAGAAGGCTTGGGTATTAAGTCAAACCAAATATAGTAGTCAACATTTGAAGTGGATCAAAACCTTTCATCAAAGTTACACTTAAATTTTGAACAATATCTGTTCTTGTCTTTGGATAACTTTGATGAACTTTTTTTTTTGATCCACTTCAAATGTTAACTACTGTATTAAACTTAGCCAATTTTTTTTTAATTCTATTTATTGTGTGGTGAGCATGCTGTGACATGTTAATTTCCCCTTGGGATTAATAAAGTCAATCAATCAATCAAATGATCATGTGGAATCTCACCGTCCAGCCGTGGATGATCAGAATGGTCTTGACTGTGGTATTGAAGCCACACTCCTCAATGGTTTCCTTTTTCCCAGGTTGGAGGTAACAGTCGCCTTCATCAAGATCCAAAGACTTTCGCATGTTGTACTTGATTCGGTCATGAAGTAGCACTGGATCCATTGAGAAGCCATCCTCTGCATCATCTAGAATAAAGAGTAAAACAATGAATACACTTTCGTAAAATCTAAAAACTCTACATATAATATTGGAATGACCAGGTGCTTGAGGCTTTTTAAAGTGCTTAACGGTTTTGTAAGATGTTGAGCTCGAGTATATTAAGCCTTGTGACAACATCTCGTTTTAATGACTAGCTTGAACAATTGAGCTACTGTAGAGAGAGGGAAAAATGCAGAACACTTTTTCTAATGAACTGGTTAAACATTACAGGTATGCCAAACAGTCTTGATTTCAGTTTACAAACAGTCTGCACTTTCAAGTGGAGCAAATCTGCGACTTTTCAACCCAAGTAAGGAAAAACTCGGTAGTTCTGCAACACCACGAGTTTAACCAATCAAATAAAAACCCTCCTGAGAAATAGTAGGTCTTTGTAAAATGGATTTACAGATTTAATGCATACAGACATAGAGTGCTTTTATGTATTTGCACTACATTTTATTTCTTTTTGTTTGCTATACGTTTCACTTACATCACGCGGCGGGTGATGGAATATATATATTTGAATACCAATAAAAATGTATGTGTTAACGGGCATGTTTCGATTTCTAAACTAATTAGGAACACATATTTGTGAATATGATATCAAATTGAGCTAAACACAGAATAACAAACGTTTTAACCTATCCTGTTACAGCACTGGCCGGTATTCAAAACGTTTATTTTTCACAAACGTAACAATAATTTTGTTTATTTTTAAAAATCCCTCAAAGTCAAAAAGTCGTTGGAAAGTCAAATAATTTTCACAACAATTCACTAAGGTCGACAACGCGGCAGTCCAGAGCGCTGCTAAAACGTGCACTTCTCTGGGCGGTAGTTTAAAAGGCACATCCGAGACAAAGTGGATTGTCCCGGTTTTACTTTTAAGAGTCGCCGACACGTCAAGAAAGCGAACGTTTTAACTTTCAAGTCACAATTTTTTGGCATTTTTCTTTGACAGGTTCATTCACGTAATCTTAGTCAGAACGTGGGAATGTGAGACTGGACCTGTTTCTCAAAGTTTGAATGAAATCGGAGTTATTGTTAGCCATTGTCCGTGAAAGGAATGAGATTGTAAACAGAAATGCATAAAAATAAATCACTGCGGAATTTTGCACACTAAAGTAAGCACTTACTTAGTTTAAAAACATGAAACAGCAGTTACTTAACAAACTAAAGACAATTTTCTTACCTTTCAGTTGCGCGTTCTCGTCGGGTGCAGCGGCTAAGGCACTGAATGAATGGCACAGGATAAAACATAACAAGCAAAGTGCAATTCTTATTGATTTTTCTACCATAATGTTCAGGGCTTTAAAATAGTTTCGTTGTTCTTTTGACAAACTGGAGTAACTGAGGAAGTTTTACGTATTACTCCTTCACTAAGAGGGTGCCAGGCAAGTGTATGAACCTGTATCAGGTTGCTCATTAGAGTTTTAAATAGTTTTTTCAGTCATCTGACCATCGGCAGATATCTACGACGAAATTCTTTCTTTCTAATTGGTCAAGCCCCTGGAACTACGTTCGAGGGCGTGGCATATATATGTTTGAATGAGTTGTAGAAGACTGGCACAATTCTCACGCTACTGTTAACCCTATGTTCCCTGCGCTCGTGTACGCTGACGCACGGAGCATACCAAAGGTTAACGAGCCTTCAGCAGTGCACATGACTGTGTTTGTTTACAAATACACTAACATGGGATGTTTGTGTGTTGAAGTTGCGAACACATGGGTCTTTTGAGGTCACCGTTGTTCACATTGTGCAGTGTAGGGAGGGAAGACGGGGCTCCACAGGTTTCGTATAAATGATTGTTTTATTTATTTACCTTTTTAACTCGAAAATTGCAATGGAATCAAAATTCCCCAAATAGAAATAAAGTTCATTTCGATAGGATTATTGTTATCAAATTAACATTAATTTACACATTAACAATGCATAACTCGACAGTATTTCATCTTTTCAAATAAAACATTTGAATTCTCAAATGAATTCTCTCTCTCTCTCTCTCTCTCTCTCTCTCTCTCTCTCTTCTGTTTTGTTGGCAAAACTACAAGGTATGTTTTATATAGAGAATTTCAAAAACAGACCTACTCTGAGAAATATTCACTGGAGTTTAAAGTCTCCCTCATGTTCTGATATCAGAAGTGAAACAGTTCCTATCCAAAGTAAAACAGTTTTGCACTCAAACAGTTGAAAGTCTATGATAAGAGACTACATGTAAACTGTATCAAATTTTGTCTGTAATTTGTACAAATGTACCTAGAAAGTCAAATGCAATGACTAAACTGACTGACTGCTGGAAAAAAAAATGGGTGGATGGATTTGTTTATAAACTGATATGCACATGAGCAATAGGACTATCTTTGGAATTTCCATAATACAGTCACTGGGCAACGACCGCTTCTTAGTTGTTTAGGGTAAAATATACTTTTCTTAATTAAAAAAAAAAAAAAAACTAAATTATTTTTCCCCACAAGTCATTGGTCAGAAATGACAAGAAGACAAACTTTGTTTAAAAAAAAACAACAACATAAAATTCAAACAGACTACTGGATGTTGGTGAAATCCAAGTGGGTCATATAGAAAAACCCTGGCCCCATCCTTTCATTTATATAGTGGATTCTCTTTTAGAAAACGCCCTGATGAAGCCTGTGCATAGAAGACAAGGGCTGCATACTAAAGAGCTATAGAGCTTAACAAAAACACATTATTCATCAGCCACCTTCTCTGTCATAGAAGAACATCAAAAACATTGACCCGGTAACTTACTTGTGTTTAATCAAATGATCTGGACATGGAATAACTCTAAGATTTAAACACACACACACACACACACACACGCGTGTACACACACACACACACACACACACACACACACACACACACACGTGTACACACACTGATATATGTAGCATTTCCTCCCACAGTTATTCAGTGGGCTTAATCGTATCTCATACAATAGAATGTGTCAGCTGTGAATCTGGGCACAGCAAATTTGTTTCAGGGCAGTATATTGTAATCTGCTCTGAGTTAGGTAAGAATATATTTGGGTTAGCTTTATAGGTCATAGAATGACAACCGCAGCATGCAAGTAAACAATTACAAAACTCATTTGTTCCATTTTTCACTTTCTTTAAAGTCTTGTGTAGCCTATTTGGCCCTGCCATGTTTTACTTTAGAGCAACGAAAAGTTTAAAAGGTTCTAATCCTTTTGTTCCATGAAGTTGCACATGGGTAAATGGCCTGGAAAGCGAACACTGTAAGCCTATTGAATTTCAACACATAATACAATACAGATTTACATTTGCTGAAGGAAATACTAGTGCTTACAAGACACCAATAGAAAGAGTTAAAGTTTAGGTAAATTGATACAGGCTTCCCACGGTCACGGAAAACCCTGGAAATATGGCTGAATTCTAAAATAGTAGATTTTCATGTTATCGATAAAATCTTAAATACTCAAAGACATTTGTTTTTCATAATTACAAATAAAGTCTATAATATAATAAGTATTAATAAATCAATCTAATTTAGGGCTGAAATGACCTACAAAGCTAAGTTTGAATAGTCACATTCATTTCAGAAGTTTAACCCTCTGGTACTCTTTGGTCACTTTTGACCAAAAAAATTTATGTTTTGAATTTTTAAAAATCACAGCTTCATCGGAATGCTATAAAACTTGGTGACTTTTATGGCATTTGGAATGTGAACACAAAAAAATTGAGGGCATGATTCGAGCAGGCTAAGTGGTCGTAAAAAAAACAGTCACACTTGTTGTCTTCGGTCAAAAGTGACCGACCATAGGAAATGAATGGGAAATTGACAAAAACACAAAAATTCTGTGAATTTTTACAATCTACAAATCTGCCACAATGTAGAAAAAAAGTACACAGCAACGATGGGGTGAAACTCTAAAACATCAAGAGTGCAAAACCAAGCGGCAACCTTCCGGTCTCTCTCGTGAAACCAACATGGAAGTGACTTAAACTGTAATTCGTCAACTGGCCGCTAGAGGCTGGCTGCAAAAGGGAGTCAATCCCATAGACTCCCCATGTTAAAATGCCCAACTTTACAGCAGAAAAAAACATGTTTACAGCCTGGTTCAAAAAATGATTTTGGTCTATATAGCTAATTTTGCCCTTCATGAGAACTGTGAGGGGGGTGAATTTTTTTATAACTCATCCGTTTAAATTCTATTGAGCCTTAAAGTTCTGCATACTTAAGAGCGTGGCCAGTTGAGTGACAGGCGGATTGCCACTGCTGTCACCACTGGCGAGCTAGGCGGGCGTGGTTTCAGCAACCAGCTCCGCCCACGTCCCGCCTCTTTGCCCATTTTCGATTATCCGGGAGTGACGCGTGGTGACGCACTTGCCAAGATGGCGACGGCCGACTCCGCCTACTTTGGGCTTCAAAAATGCTCTTCAGAAACCTACGGGTGACGTCACGGACACTACGTCCATGTTTTTTTACACCCTGCGTTCCATTCGGAAGGGCTCATCCCTATGCCCTAATCCCTTCAAAGGGTTTACCCTCCGGAATGAGAGCTTCGAAGGGTTGAAGGGTGTAGTGGACCAAACAACTTTTTCTTGAAGTGCCCTTCTGCGTCATTATACGGAGGCGGTGTCATCATGCAAAGAATCAGTGCAAAGGATCATGGGAGCCCGAAGTGTCCATCATTTGTACCCTTCGAAATCCTTCATTCCGAAGGGCCTTTTGAAGTGGCTAATTCTGAGCACTTTGGTTTGGAACAACACTTCAGTATGGCGCCCATGATTGTTTTCACTCCGAAGTGCCCTTCGGAGGGCGATATATCCCGTTTGGAACGCACTGTCTGTCTATGTGCAAAACCAACACATCCACCCACACACACAAGCGTACACACACACTTATACACACACACCTATGAACTGGTGTGAATGTAACACAGCAAATATGTAAAATAAAAACAATAATTCAACTGCAATGCAGTAAAAAAGTGGACAGCGAGGAAGGGATTACACTCTAAAACATCAAGAGTGCAAAACAGACACATCCACTCACACACACACACACACACACACACACACAATTATACACACTCAAATGAACTGGTATGGCTATAACAATATAGCCAAAATGAGTCAGAAAACTGAAATAAGAGGTTGAAATCAGATTAGACCCAGAAGGATTAAACTCTGATAAAACATTCCTTTTCATTTTTGTTACATTTTGTTACAATTTTAATGTTTTGTGTAACAAAATGCTTTCTCTATGTTCAGGTTTGACTGTAATAATAATTATTCAAAAACTGACGCTTCAAATCAACATTTCAAACCAAAAAAAAAAAAAAAATCTAAACCTTTGCAAAAAGTTGTCTTTGAGAATATCTAAACATATATCCAAACTCACAACTTAATAAAAATAAGTATTTATGTCTAAAAACAATTAGAGAATTTATAGGTCTTTTATATAGAGCTAGTGGCTAAACCATAGAATTGCAGATGTTTTTTCTTATTTTACTCCCACCAGATGGCACTAATTTGGCTTCAAAAAATTGGATTTTAAAGGCATTGACTCTATTTTAACATGAAATACTGCATTAATTGAAAAGTAATATAAATATATATATATATATATATATATATATAATTTTTTTTCAATGCGAAGAAATTGATCATAATTACTGCATAAATATTAATTAGTATCATGAAATTATCTCAAAATACAAAAGAAAAAAGAAAAAATATTATTGAACAAAATAGGCCCTATGTTACATTGATTTTACTGGGGGGGAAAAAAGTTAAATTTTAGGTGTCCGGTCACTTTTGACCATGAAGACAACAAGTGTGACTCCAAATAAGGAGCACCAGAGGGTTAATACTTTGAGAAGAATATATTAGAATATATTCAGAGATTGTAAATTTACATGATCTATATATCACATGCCTGGCTTTTTGTCTACTCTGACTGTGTTAAGATCTGTGCCGGTTTTTAGGTCCGATTTTTGCGGAATTTCCTGCGAAGTTTATAGACGTGTATTTATTAAATCATTATTTTGATGTTGGAGTTTTATATCACATAGAAACACCGGGATAAATTGTGTTTTGCAGACGTTTTACGTGTTTAACACAGAACCGGAAATAGTTTTGTTTTGAGTGTGACGCGTCAAGACGCGCGAGCTGAGGAGGAGCAGGTGATCAGTTACTATGGCAGCTCCCACTGCATTAACAGTGAATTATACTAGAATACAGACAATAACATCATATTTACAGCATTGTCGACGATCAAAACGATGGATTAATCTGAAAACAGTCAACCGGAGAAGCCCTTTTTGTCAGTCACTGAAAAGGTTAGGACTGAATTTCCCCCTGGTGCAGATAAACAAATCATGCATGCGTTCATATACAAAACACGCGTGTTTTCTTCTTACCGGAGCAGCATATCATCCGGTTTGTAGAGGCTGTATCTATATAAACATGACATACAGGGCATATAGTCATTGTTTGAGAAGGTCGATTCATTCAGCAAATACATTTTGTGTGTTTGAATATTCCGCCACCATGTGGGTGTCATAGATACTGTCAATGAGAGATTTAAATACATCGCAAACTCGAAATTATAACAGGTTTGGTCATTTTTCAATGTGTCTATCTCGGTTTATTATTACATGTATGTTATGTTTATCACATAGACATGCTGCCACTGTGGTCTCAGGGACAGAACTTGCTCGGCAGATCCATAAAGAAGTCCAGAGTGATATAGCAAAACTAGTGGCCCAAGGCAACAGGAGACCTCATCTGAGTGTCATCCTGGTGGGAGATGATCATGCCAGCCACACTTATGTGAGAAACAAAACCCGAACCGCTTCATTGCTTGGTGAGCAACACACACAGTCAATAACTAAAATGTTTTAATATGTAATCAGTGGTTCTCAGCCAGAGGTCCACTAGGGGGCCCCAGTAAGTCTTGAAATTAATGAAATTTTGTTAAATGAACATATTCCTAATTAAACTACAACTTTATATGTATTTTATATGTAAGTTTTTTTTTATTATTTGTTTTATTACAACAGATGTAACAAGGTACATATCTACAGAAGCCCATTTATTTTAATCACAATTCTGAGATTGCAAGATATATAAAAAAGTTGTAATCACCTTTTTGATTTTTTTTCTTCCATGGCGAAAACAAATAAATAAATGTGAGATGTAAATTCAAAATTCTGAGAATTATGAGTTGTAAATTTGGAATTGTGGAAAAAATAATAATAAAATAAACGGGCTTCCGTAGATATGTATCTCTGTTACAACTGTTGTAACAAAACAAACTCCAAAAAAAAATAAAAAAAATAAAAAACTCTTTCAGCCTTAAATTACTTTCATTTATTAATACTTATCACATTATAGACTTTATTTGTAATTATAAAAAAACAAATGTTTCTGTTGCACAATTCTGTTTATATTATGCAAAGTTACCTTTATTGTTTTTTTTTTTTGTTTATTCTCTGGCAAATACATCACGTTAGATAGGCAGGCCTTTAAGTATCGTCTTGGTCAAAGGTGGGCTTTGAGCCAAAAAGAGAATAATTGATATAAAGATTTCAAGTTGCTGTCAAAAGCAAAGACAACTGTTTTTCTGCATTTAATGCTTACATTAATGTTGTACAACGTGAAAACGGAATTTTACATTTTAAAATTGTGATTTTACAGTGTAATATGAATCATGTGTTTACTAATCTCTTCTTCAAATGGTACTTGTTTGAAAAGGCATGTCAAGCAGCACAATCTTCAGACCATCATCAGTATCTCAGGAAGAGATGTTGGAGCTGATAGACAAATTCAACAGAGACAGAAGCATCAGTGGGCTGCTGGTCCAACTCCCACTTCCAGGTACTGTATTACTCTGCTGGATCAAAATGTGAAACTGCTAATGTAAGATGTGGTTTGCAAAATTTGCAAAATCAGGTTTGCAATAGTGAATTCATATTTGAATGTATCTCTCTCTGTCAGAGCACATCAATGAGCGAGCCATATGCAATGCTGTCGCCCCAGAAAAAGACGTTGATGGATTCCACATAGTAAACATTGGGAAACTCTGCTTGGACCAGAGGTGCATGGTGCCAGCCACAGCAGCGGCAGTGTGGGAAATCATCAGAAGAACGGGTTTGTGACAGCTTTCAGAGATTAAAATCTTTGAGTTGTAGAATAGTTTCTCAGCCATCTCATATTGCATCCCCAGCAGAGATGTGATTGGGTTGTCTATGATTACATTAGTTAGCAGCAGGTATAACAACAGGATCTGATGTCAGCTTATATCACTTACACATTTGAAAACATTGTTTTGCAACCGTATCTGTATTTTGATGGTTTTTCCATGCCATGGGCATTTGTGAAATTGAGTTATAAATGTTTACACAAATTCTATACTACCAGGCAAAATTTGGGGATACTTAACATTTTTTTTAATGTTTATGAAAGAAGTCTCTTATGCTCAACAAGGCTGCTTTTTCTTTTCTTTTTATTAAAGCTACAATAAAACATTAATATTAGAAAATATAATAATAACATTTAATATAGTAATAAAATATAATCATTTCTATTTTAAAATGTAATATATTTATATAATGGTAAAGCTGAATTTTCAGCAGCTATTATTCCAGTATTCAGTGTCACATGATCCTTAAGAGTTCTAATATGCTGCTAATTAATATGGGTGATCAATTTTAATATTGGTGTTTAATATTTTCAGTATTTTGGTGTTTAACATTTTTGTGGAAACTCCAATGCAATTTTTTCCGGATTCTTTGATGAATAGAAAGCTCAAAAGAGTTGTGTATCATCATTTCCACAAAAATATTAAGCAACAAAAACTATTTTAAACATTGATACTAATAAGAACTGTTTCTTTAGTACCAAATCAGCACATTAAAATGATTAGACTGGAATAATGGCTGCTGAAAACTCAGCTCTGCCATCACAGGAAATATATATATTTTTAAATATATTCGAATAGAAAAGAGTTATTTTAAATCGTAATAATATTTCACAACATCACTGTGGTTTTTTTTAGCTGCAGCCTTGGTGAAAATAAGAGACTCCCTTTAAAAACATTGAAAAATCTTAATTATTCCAAACTTTTAACCGCTAGTGAATGTCTCTTTTTTTTCAGGCATTGAAACAGTTGGAAAAAATGTGCTTGTTGTTGGGCGCTCCAAGAATGTAGGAATGCCTATCGCAATGCTGCTGCATTCGGATAGAAACCATGAGCGGCCAGGAGGTGAGTTTTAACACTTTTTAATTTAATTTTCTTGTTATAAGATTCACAAACTTTTATGTTTAAGAAATTACAGCGACGATTACATTTCCCAGTAGGGCTGCACAATTAATCAAATTTCTAATCGCAATTACGATTACGGATGCCACAATTACATAATCGTTCAAAGTAGCAATTAATCGCTCAAAATCCACTGTTATTCTGTGTGCTTAAGATGTGTTCTTTTCTTTCTACAAGTTATCTTAAGGGTTTTTGCATTGTTTTAATTTTAGTTTTAGTATAGCATTATAATACCATGCATATTTTTACTTTTCTATTTAAAGAAGAAACTAATCCAATGTATAGTTTACATTTGAGGCTTAATACTATAGAAGTTTTTCAGTTAGAGTGTTTTCAGCTTGTTTATTTTCATCTAAAAATATGGCATGCGGTTGCTTCAAACAATGGTATAAACATCATTCAGTGTAAATTGTGATGATCGTAATTAATAATCGCAATTACAATTTCAAAGGAGTAATCGACAATTATGATTTTAGCCCTATTTCCCAAAGACCTAGACAAGGAAACTCAACAAGGAAATTAGATTTTTTTTGAAATGCTAGATTTTAAGACTAGACTGTAGGGTTGTTGTTGATTTTTTTTTTTTTTTTTTTTTTATCAGTGATTGGTTTGGAAGTACAAGTAGTTACTGCAAACTGATCATTCTGTGAAAAGTAAAACTTTGTTTTTGTTTTGCTGTTTTTTTCATTGTGATATGTTTTCAAAAGGCACATTTTCAGAATTTCAATCAATAACCAACAACCCAGTCACCTCGCTTATTGAAGGGGAGGGAGATCATTGCGAATGACAAATTCACAGAATGAACTCTGGATGTTGCCGCTGATGACGCAAGCTGTCACATCATTACTATCAAAAACATTTGACCAGTAACCTGTAATAACCTTCTCATGCAAAAATGGAAAACTGCTGATAAACATCTTTCATCCTTAACCATCTAGTTATATATTATATATAAAATATATAATAGGTGGTAGTATATTTTTATGTTTTAAAATCCATCTAAACTGCATGTAGAAAATAGAGAATAGAATATAAATAAAGACATGCAAAGTAAACATGGTGTTTACAAAACACCCTATTTGCACTGAACTCAACAATGGTTAAATTACTGAAATATTAGCTTGAACATATTTATTTTAAATAGTTTTGAGTAGTTTTTTTAAAAATAGTTTTTACCTTTAAAATGTTTGATATTGCATCATCACTTACCCTGGCATATCTCCAGGAACAAGATCAGTTCACGTTTTAACTCAAGTTTTGTTTAAAAATGTGACTTTATTTTTTTTTGGAATGCTTCTTGGAATAAAGGAAAGGGAGAGACCGGATGTTTTTTTTTTTCTTTTCCTGGAACTGTATAATTGTTAGAGGTTTCATTTATTTATTTATCAGTGATTAGGATTAGGTTTGTGCAAGATTTCGATGATTTCAACTGGTGAAATGCAGTTCATGCTTAAATTGAGTTGTGAAATAAATCACTTTGATAGTAGGTTTGTGCTCTAACATGTACAAAATTCCTTTCACAATGAGAGAAGCAGCCCTGAATCAGTTCTGCTTCCATTTTTTGTGACTCATAGCCTTATAGTATAAAAGGTGAACCTGTGATTACCTGAAGAACCTTCACAGTTTTGGCAAAACCTCTTAAATATGTCTAATAATGAGGTTCTGTGACAGTGATCAATACTGAATTATAATTAATATTCCTGTCATTTTTAGTTACTACACCCATGGAGTTACAGTAGCTATGTTGATTCCACAGAATGCAACCTGTGATTAGCCAAATTTGATAGCTTTTAGTTTATGTGGTGGTGTACAGTTACACATTCTGGGAATTTCTGCTTATGAATGTAATCGCCTTGTTGGTAAGCGGAAACCACCAACCGTGAACATTTTTTTCAAAAGAATGTGTGGAATGACCAAAAGATGGGAGTTGGCATTTTAAAAATGGCATGAATTTCCTGGTGCCTGCACACAATTAAATACTATGAAATGTTTCAATGTTTTAACATTGATTTTCTGGAAATGATATACTGGAAAGGTGTGCATGGCAATCACATTTTAAATCTGAAACTATGTTTAACTAACTAAAAACATTATATTGTATATTATATTACATTATACTACATTCAACGATGAAATAATCTAATAAATAAATACTCCTGATGTGCATTATATCTTTCAGGTGATGCCACAGTTATCATGGCTCATAGATGCACTCCTCTACCACGACTGAAGGAACTTGCCAGTCTGGCTGACATAGTGATTGCGGCTGCAGGTCAGCTCTTTGTGTTCTGGTCAGGTATTCTGTAATATTATTACATGGCTGTCTAGAATACTCAATTTTGATTGGTCAATAGTTGCATTCTGTGGTCAAATATGATTGTGTAATGACGGCTAAACTGTATAATTTATTAATTTATTACTTCCATGTATTTATTTGGTAAGTAGCCATGTAATAAGTAGGATAATGTACAAAGCCATGTTCATTTTGTAATAATGACTAGCTGACTGTATTATCCTTTACTTAGACTTTGGTTATGCAACATATTAAGTCAGATGTGCACTTAATTTTACAAAAATTCAAAATTATTGAACATTATCTGTATTTTATTCAAAACTGTATTCTAATATTTGAAAATTTTAGTCTACAGTATGTATACATATTAATTTAATAAGATACTGTGTTCTTAAAGGGGTAGTTCACCCAAAAATGAAAATTCTGTCATTAATTACTCACCCTCATGTCGTTCCAAACCTGTAAGACCTTCGTTCATCTTCGGAACTCAAATTAAGATACTTTTGATGAAATCCCAGAGCTTTCTGACCCTGCATAGACAGCAACACAACTGAAATGTTCCCAGACCCAGAAGCTCCTATCTCTTTGATTGGAGAAACATCAAATTCTTCAAAACTGTTCGCTAAGCTTACGATTAAATTTCATATTTGAAAACACCAATGAAATCTGACAACAACAGTGTCATAAAGCTTGTTTATTATGTTCAAATACTGTTAAAAAAAGCTTGTTTTTGATGCTAGACCAGCCAATGCACATGTGCAGTCATGAGCGCGAGTTTGCGAACACTGCCTGTTTCTATAGGAACCGGAGCTTCTGACGGCTGCTGCAGTGACGCAATGACTTTACTCATCAACGATTGACTCTTTCATTTAGAGGGCGGGGCTTATGTGCCATAATGGGTATTACACTTTCTCCCATTAATAAGTAATAGGAGTGCACAGTCTTCCTTTATATAAAGTCTTTGGTTCAACGTAAGCAGCAAAATACTTCACAAAAAGTATTCTCGTAGCTGCATAAAATTACAGTTGAACCTCTGATGTCACATGGACAATTTTACCGATGTCCTTGCTACGTTTCTGGACCTGGGAACATTTCAGTTCTGTTGCTGTCTATGCAGGGTCAGAAAGCTCTTGGATTTCAACAAAAATATCTTAATTTGTGTTCTGAAGATGAACGAAGGTCTTACGGGTTTGTAACGACATGAGGGTGGGTAATTAATGACAGAATTTTCATTTATGGGTGAACTATCCCTTTAAGAGAATGTGTTTTTGTGAACAGTTGGTCTTAATCTGTAACAACAGGTGTGCCTCACTTAATAACGGCAGATATGGTAAAAGAGGGAGCTGCGGTTATTGATGTCGGTATCAACCGCATGCAGGACCCTGTCACTGGTAAACTTCGTCTTGTTGGAGATGTGGATTTTGAAGGTAAATGACACATGACTGCTTTAGTGTTCTTACAGTACTTGTTTCAGCATCTGTTTAAGTGATTTTGTAGTTTTTTTAAACTATTGTAGTATTTATTAATATGTTGAATTAGCTTACGTTTTTTTATATTTTCAGTTTTCAATTTAATTTTTGTTTTAGTAATTTTGTTGGGTTTTGTCATTTTTATTTATTTATTTATTTATTTTTTGTTTAGCTGTAAGTTATTTTATTAACTTAGTAGCTTAACTTAAGCAGTTCTCATTTCTTCAAGTTTTTTTAAGGTAGGTTTTTCATCTAATATTTATATTTTAATTCAGCATTATTTTAGTTAATGAAAAACATTAATTTTTAATAGTTTCATGTTTTAGAAAACAATAACAACACCAATATGTTTCATCCAAAAATGGAAATTGCAATTATTTACTCACCCTCATGTCAGTTCAAATCCATATGACCATCACAAAAGGTGATGAGCTTCAAGCTTTAAAAAAATAATGCAAAATCACCATAAAAGTACTGTATCATAAAAGTGGTTCACACAATGTGTGCTCTGTTTTGCAAGTCTGCTGAAGTCAGCTTTGTACAGTTTGTCCCTCCACTAAACTGTTAAGTCAGGAAGTCAGTGAGTTTAACTTGAAAACTGAATCAGTGCAATTCATAAATGAGTCATTTGGTTTAGATTTATGAATAGAATCATCTGATTTATTTATAATAGTATGAGTTTCGAATGACAGAATTTAATTCATTTTTGAGTGAACTGTTATATATGGAGCTTATAATATGACAAAACTATTTGAATTTGTATTGTGTAAATTTGAATTATTGACAAGTGTCATTTAACAAATCTGAATATTATGTGGCATTTAACATAGTTCTGAATTAGATTTTTTTGAACTTGAATATTGAACATTTGAAATTTAACACAATTTAAAAAAATATGGCAGAGTTTTATAGACATGTATTTTCAAACAGTGGATTTTTTGTTCTGAATTCTTAGATTGCAAATATCCAGTTTTTAAAAATACAGCTTCAAGTGTTCAAGATGAAGAGGAAATTCGGAACTTCAAATTCAGTATTCTAAAATTCAATACGCAGAAATTCAGATCGTACAGAAAGTAGGTCAGATGTAATCCACAGGGAAGAGTAGATGATCTCCGAAAAGTAGAACGAAGCATTTTGGCCAGTTAGTAGTTTTCTGGCGTGAGTGTGTGGTTCAAGATCTACCTGATCATGAATCGCCCAGAGGTAGCCTAAGTGATTCTTAAAAATGTATGTCTTATATGTGACCCTGGACCAAAAAATTAGTCATAAGTGTCAATTTTTTTCGAAATTGAGATTTATACAACATCTGGAAGCTGAATAAATAAGCTTTCCATTGATGTATGGTTTGTTAGGATAGGACAATATTTGGCCGAGATACAACTATTTGAAAATCTAGAATCTGAGGGTGCAAAAAAAAATCAAAATACTGAGAAAATTGCCTTTGAAGTTGTCCAAATGATGTTCTTAGCAATGCGTATTACTAACCAAAAATTAAGTTTTGATATATTTACGGTAAGAAATTTACAAAATATCTTCATGGAACATGATCTTTACTTAATATCCTAATGATTTTTGGCATAAAAGAAAAATCGATAATTTTGACACATACAATGTATTTTTGGCTATTGCTACAAATATACTTGTGCAACATAAGACTGGTTTTGTGGTCCAGGGTCACATATTTGTCACTCTTTTTGCCACATAATATTCAGTTTTGTTGAATGACTCTTGTCAATAATTCAAATTTACACAATACAAATTCAAATAGTTTTGTCATATCATAAGCTCCATAGTTATAATAATTCTGCATGTCAGTGTACTGTATCTGATATCGTGTCTCAATCCCTCTAGTGCTCTGTTTGGCTCATTGTATGTTGGTTGGTTGGAAGTCACTTAGCAACACGATTTATAGTTTGATTTCTTTTCTCTTGGAAGTATAAAATAAATATTTGGCTTAGGCAGAGCTCTTAGTGTTATTTAAGACATGGTTTGTTTTTGTCTCCCTGATCAGCTGTGAAGGAGAAGGCTGGATTCATCACTCCTGTGCCTGGAGGAGTCGGCCCAATGACCATCGCCATGGTGATGAAAAACACAGTCACTGCTGCCAAAAATGCTCCAACATACTGAACAAACACAAAACCTGCCATTATGGGTGGACAAGATACAAGCACTTCAGTCTGGATAGTTTAATTGGCACTATTTGTCCGTATCTTGGTTATAAACGCAAGCCCCTGCAAGCTTCCTCTGCAACATCCTTCCCTGCCCGTCGGCAAGCTGTAACAGGCCGTTCTAGCTGGCATGGCAGCCATGCATGGCTATGACAGTAACTACACCCTCATTCGTTTCTTAAAAATTAGAGAGATGCCTCCTCATTGATTCTGAGAAGCTGTGGCCTTTGCTACAGTGTTATTATTTTGTCGGGGGCGAGAAAATAAGGAGGCTTTACTGTGGAAGTGTAATATTACCTTCCTGACATTGCATGAGTGAAGTCGGAATTCTTAGTTGCATCATCCTCACAGAGTTTCGGTAGGACTTGATAGGCTGCTCAACAGGTGGCCTCATGGCAGGGTAATAGATGGTTCTCAGATAAATGACAGATGAATCTGTTGACACTGAGACAAACGGGACATTAATACATTTTCTCAGGAAATTATTGTAAAAGTGTAGTTTGAATTCAAAACAACAATATGGCAAAAAAATAACATAAGGATGCTGCTGTATTTAATATTTATTGATTCATCTACCTATTTAAGGTATTATTTATACAACGTTTATTATGCATAAATGTGTTTTTGTTTAAAAAATCCTAGTTTTGGTATAAAAAGCTTGTATGTATGATTTTTAACTCCATGAAGTATTTAAGATTATTTTTTTGCTTTATTTATTAGTGTGATTTATGGCATGTTCTTCACATCAAACTCTATTTTTTTTTTGGCATTTTGGGTCCTTTACATCAAAAATGCCAATAAAAAACATTAATTTCAATATATCCGATGTTTCCCTGAGACATTTCATAATGCGGACATATATTTTGCGCGGTAACACTTCAGTATAGGGACCAATTCTCACGATTAACTTGTTGCGTATTAGCATGCCTATTATTAACATATTGGCTGTTTATTAGTACTACCCAATACCTAACTTAACAACTACCTTACTAACTATTAATTAGGAGCAAATTAGCAGTTTATTGAGGCAAAAGTCATAGTTAATGGTTTGTTAATAGCGAGAACTCGACCTTAAAATAAAGTGACCTTTTACGCTATAAAAAGCTGTGAAACATAAAAATGACTTGAAACTATAGTCACAGTAGTTTGTGCTACTTGTGTGCTTCTGAAGTTCTAAAATACAATATCTTTGTACGAGAAACAGACCAGAATTTTAAGTCACTATTCACTGAAAATCATTGTAAAACTCAAGAACAGCAAGCAAAGACCGTGACGTTTGGCGCCATTGACGTCAAACGTGGCGTGCCATGTCTTTGCGTGGAAATATATGTGAAAGCGATTTGAGAGATACGGCTGTAGTCGAATAGATTGTCATTTTTGGTCCCCACTCGCTTTTATGGTATGAAAGCGATGGGCTTAGATATTCTGACTAACATCTTTTGTGTTACATGAGAGGGAATAAATGATCACAGAACTTTCATTTTTAGTAAACTATCCCTTTTAAGGTTCTTGTGTTGCTAAAGATTTCACTTCAGAAATCAATACACCTATTTCAGTCTGTGACTCTCTAAAAAGGATTTGATTTTTGCTGTTCTTAAATATTGGTGGTTTATAAGAAGAAGCTGTTTATGAAAGAGTCTTCATTAAGGAACCTGCTCATGGAAGATTTAAAGGACATAGTTTACTCAAAAACCAACTTTCTGTCATTCACTCACCCTTATGTCGTTCCAAACCTGTATGACTTCCTCCTGTGAAGCATAAAACAAGACATTTTGAGAAATACAATGGAAGTCAATAACCAATATGTTTTGGTTGCCAACATCCTTAAAAATATCTTCTTTTGTGTTCCGCAGAGGAAAGTAAATTTTGAATGACATGAAGGTGAGTATATGAAGACAGATTTTTCATTGTTGCCTTTAATGTGTAATCCAAAATGTTTTTTTTTGGAAAACATTGCGATGGATAATGTACAAAATGGCACCAATCCAACATCAACCCCCCCATCTGATAACACCTTTTGTTTTCTTTTTCTTTAAAAAAAAAAAAATAGAAGTGAGGAAATCAGATCATTGACCATGCAAATAGTTAAAAATTATCGCTTATGTGATATACTTAACATATCCAATTTGCTGTTGAGATGAATGGATCTTCCAAAATCATTAAAATATTTCATTGCTAAATTATGTCTTACCACATAATGCTTAAAAATATGAAATTCTCTTGAATACTCTTTTTTTTTTTTTTGGCAATTAGATCTACACTGTCCAACAGCTAAATATGACGTTAAATTGCTGATTACAAGTTATGTAGACTGCAGAAAGAAGAAAATGTGTAAAAAATGTGTAAAAATGTGCAAAGCATCCAAAATAGGATGCGTTTTAAAAACAAAAATACATTTTTTTTTTTTTTTTTTTGCGAATACTTCTTGCTTTCATTATGTGACAGGAATGTAATGGGACATGACAGTCAGTAAAGCATATTTAACAATTAAAATAATACTTTGTATCTGTAATTAGACTTTTCTTTGATATCACTTGTGCCAATAACTTAAAAGCCTGTTTTTGCAGCTGCAGGCAAATACTTTGGTCAAAAAAAAAATGTGGGGGCAAAAACACGCCTGTGCACGCTGCTTGCCTGTGGACCAGGAAGTGATGCGGAGCATTGTACAGGTATGGGTAAAAGACTCTGTATTCACTGCAGTTCCTGTCACTAGTTAAAATGATTGGCTACCATTAGTGACGCAGGAAAGATAGCAGGATGGTATAAATTGTGGGGAAAAACCACTTTCATTTGGAGAGCAGCAGAGGTTTGACGAAAAGCAGACAAACCCAGAATCTCCAGTCAAACTGAACCTGTACTTAGGCCACAGCATGACAAAACAAGTGGATAAAAGGTGTTTGCACTATCAGGGTGAGTCATAATACTTTTCATAACGCAAAATAGATAATAAGGAGCTTACAACAAAATGACTGTCTTCTACTTTAAAGACGAAATATAGTTACTAAAATGTAATCTTAAAACTCCATTAGTACTTGGATTGATGGTGGTGTTAGCTGTCTTCTCTGAACTTGGAGACACTACGGAGAAGTCAGAGGATGTGACCCTATACAACACAACACACAATAAAGGTAAGTACTTCAAAATTATATTGAATTATTTTGAAAGACTCAAACTTTTTTTTTTAAATGTCTTTTACCAGGATATATTTAATAAAAAAATACAGTAAAACAGTTAACTGTTTAAAATAAAGTTTTCTATTTTGATTTAATTTTTTTATCTCTCGCTCTCTCTCTCTCTGTATACTCTAATTAGAGTTTTTTGACATGTAGTTGCTAAGTTACTTATAGTTAATATAATGTCTAAAGTGTGACCCTTTGTTTTATATGAAATGAGCAAAGGTGTAATTTCAAATATGCACTGTGAAAGCTAAGAATGCAGATTCTTTGGCATGTGGACACAAGTCTGAATACCTATCCATTAAAATCACAATCCTTCATGCTTAACTGTCTGGGTGTGTGTGTGTCTATCTGTAGGAAGTGGAGAGGAACCGCGAGTTTTGGCTGTTCAGAGGCCCTGTGGTGCAGAACATGAGGGATTCTGTGTCAACGGTGCATGCTCGTACTCCTCTGACCTGGACACCCCCATTTGTCGGTGAGACCAGCCACCAAAAACAACTCAATAATCCCGATTGATAGATCCCATCAATCAGTTGACACTGATCAAGTCTTGATTATCTAGTTCATGTTTGTTTGATTAGCAGACTAGCAGGTTGCAAAGCTTGGGTTGTGGCTGTGATGTGAATAAAGCCTTGTGGACGTTTACAAATTGGGATGATCTCTTAGATATGTCACACCCAAATTTCCTGTTTCACAAGGAGTCAACATATGGAAAAATAACTGCAGGCCGTTTCATAAGGTCTTTAAACGATGGATTCTAAGACCTTCCTTACAAACGTGATTTCTGCTGTCTTTAGGTGTGACAAAATGTACAGCGGTGTGCGCTGTGAACATGTTGTTTTGGACACCCAACGTTTGTCTAGTCCTGAAGAAGTCATTGGGATTAGCTGTGGTGTAGTTTTATTACTGGGAAGCGTCATCGGACTGATGTACTGCTGTTTAAAGAAAAGGTAAAATCCGGAATACAGCGTTTTGGCTTTTATTGTACAAGTAACAACTGCTTTCTTTATTGATTATTTATCATTTATTTCTTTATTTTTATTTGCTGAAACTTTAAATGCAATATTATCAGGTGACTATTGTTAAATCAATAACAATGGATATATTTTCTGGTTTATAATTCACAGGTGTCGGAAGCCATTACCACCCTACAAGAACTATGGCTCTGAAAACTCTGTTTAATTTATTTGGCTAGGTATAATTTATGCTCTTAAAGTGCTTTTAGGCCTAAAACGGGAAGGAGGACAAAACATATAGACTGACTCTATTACAGGCCAGACTGTGGAGTAGAGACACACCACCCTCTGGAGGACGGAGCGAGAACTACAAAGAAACACTTTGTGGCACTTCAGGATCTCCATGTTCCATAAAGGACACATTTATGCAATCAATTACATTAGCAGTCACAACGGTTAAATGCAGGTTGTTCAACACAATCATTTTATATTAATTACAAGTTTCTGATACTCAGTCCTTGTAAATATACTATAACTTGGGCACTGTCATGTAAAAATCATTTACTTACATTTAAAAACTACATGTAGAACTGTTAATCAGTTGAATTTTTGTTTATCCATAAGCAAATGTCCTACACTGCTTCCGTTGAATGTAATAGTGTAAGTGCACATAGGTATTTATTGCACAGCTATCAACATAATAGTAAATATAAAACCTAAACTGTGCTAATGTATTTGTATCAGATATTTATTTATTGACAAATTTGTATAAAATTTGCACCTAAAATAAAAAAAGAGAAAAACGTGAAAATGTCTTTTGTTTGAAATTACTATTACATTGTTGAGCTGAGATCATAAAGATCATAATGCAAGCATTATTAAACTAAATATCTGTGGACATAGAGCAGAGTTTCATGTTTTATGTCATCTTGAAAAATGAAAAGCAGATCCTATTTAAAAAAAATTCAATATGTAGAATACATGTTTTTCTGTATTCTGAGATAGATGATAGATAGATAGAAAGATAGATAGATAGCACCCCTAATAATAACAATTAAAAACTGGTATTTTTCATTTATGGATTTAATAGAGAAAGTACAAAGATGCTGGTACACTAAAAAGTGTTCAAACAGAAACCAGAATGTAATTTCTGTTTTCATAAAACAGTGTGTACATATAAGAAGTCTAATTTGGTACAAACATATTTTAATGTAAATTGGTCAATCTGAATCACCAATAGATAACAGGAAAAACATTCAAGCTGTAATTAATTGTGTATGGAAGCATTTGGGAAGACAAAAATCAAACATTTTTAGTATGATGTTGTGCCTGTGGCACTGGAACCAGCAATACAGAGGCATTCTGACAGGAAATTAAGGTGCCTATCTGTCCTGCTAAGCGTTTAGAAAACCTTCTGATGCTCCAGAGCTGTGTGAGATATTTGCCCTAGCATCTGTAAAACATAAGAATGTTACATTGAAAGTTCAGGCAATATGCTGAAGAAATAATGATACAGTGCAATACTTACGCCTCCCTCTTCTCATAAGGGTGTTGAAGACATCGGTAAGAGTCGTTCTGTTGGAAGAACTGCTTCTGCCGTAGGTATTGGCTCCAGAGCTTGAAGTCTATAATAGGAAAGATGGCATTGTGTTTTATATAAACGTTTTTGCATGAAAAACTTGACGATAATAAACGAGGGAACTGTGTTTACATGTATGGCATGAGATCCAGTGCGTCTAGTGATTCTCAATCTTCTTTTAAGTGTCTCCCGAACCTTTTTGAAAAGAAAAGCAAGCATCTCAGCCACCAAATACCTAGAAAGTAATGTCAAGCACAGCTCATAAAGCAGAACACTCAGCTCTTACCTTCTTTTCCATCAGTGTTCCAAGGACCAGTATGAAGAAGCCCTGAAATTAGTGAACAGGTCATACAAGTTAGTTGTTCTTTATTTGATAAACTGTGATAATGATGTGAAATGTCAAATCTTTGAAGGAATATTCCAGGTTTGGTACAAATTAAGCTTAACCAACAGCATTTGTGTTGTAATATTGATGGATTATTGGGGAAAAGGGGGGG
>JAFVLL020029117.1:0-31738 GCA_021397915.2 Tor tambroides | reverse complement strand
AGTAACACCAGTGACACAATGAATCACCAGTGACATACATAAGACCTGATATACTGATCTTCACTGTTGTTATCCATAAGGAAGGTAACACCAGTGACAGTAACACCAGTGACAATTTTCATGAAAAATGCATTTTACAAAATGTCTGCTGCAAGGTATCAAACTAGATGTTGTCAATCATGGTATGCTCACTAAATTAATTAGTTTAAACCATTTGTATTATAGCTTTTTTTTTTTTTTTACAATTTCCTAACAATAAATAGGTCACACCAGTGACATCAACTAAAAGCTTCATATGAAATCATGAGATAAATGAGAGAATTTCTGATAACTGAAAAGAAACAGTGGACTAAACATGGGCCTTTTTTCGTAGATCTTTAGAAAATAGGAAGGAGGAAGTCGAGTGATGTCAACAGTGTGATTTTTTTATTCCAAAATAAAAGACTTTTGTTAAGCGGTAACACCAGTGACACAACTCCAGGGGACCACTATTTTCATTATATATTTTATAATATTTATTTGGCATTTTGTTTTTTTATGCCATTTACATCATATGTTTGATAGTTATGAATAGACTTTTGTATTTTAAATGGTAGAAAATCCTGTTTTTGACCTTAAAATAAAGCACTTTACCGCTGTACATGGCTGTGGGGACAAGCAGTTTTGTGGTACTTGGAATTCTATATAATTAATAAAAAAAAAAGAATGCCACATTGATGGCTCAGGAAGGTGTAATTGTTTCATTTTAAAATATAAAAAATGTACCCTAATGTGTATTTCAATGTGTATTGTAATATTTCTGTAAAGTCTAGGGACAGAAAAGTGGACGTTTCTGTATATAGAATGACCCATATAAGCAGAGGACAACACAAGAGTTACAAATTCTGACGATGGATGAACATCCAGAAAACGATCAGGGTCAACAGACGAGAGGAAGAAGAGGAGTTAGGATGCATGGAAGTGTACAGAGGCAAAACAGAGGAAGAGGCAGAAGAGGCCAAGAACAGAGGCACATATCAGATGAAATAAGGGCCACTATTGTGGGCCATGTTGTCAATCATGGCCTTACAATGGCTGAAGGGTGCAGCTAAATATTGGGAGATCGACCACATCCTCAATAATTGAAACATTTCGAAACAGTCTCTTTCAATCAATATCCCACATACTGTACAATAATGTGTACATTTGTACTTTTGAAAGAATATACGGCAAGAAGTGCAGCCTTCTGCATTTCAGTACAGTAACTGTCATCCAAACTATTGCCATAGTTTACATCAGGTAATACTAACAGAGTGCACTGTTATATTGATAACATGACTAAGCATCGTGTTTGTGAACAATGACACAAGGGCTTTTCATTCTGATGGCCCTGATATGTTCATTGACATAAATACTGTACTTACTTTTGAGAGATGAACTAAAGATTTTGAGTAAGTTACAGGCTTTTGCAGGTAATCTATTGTGTGGTGCTGTTTGTATGAATTGTTTGAGAAATGCACATACTTCTTTGCAAATATTAAGGAAGATATTAATATCGAGAAATGCACCAAAGCGACTGAGAAAAACTGTAATGAAACCAGGATCCACCTGATCTTCATCATCACATTCTTAGCACAGCAGAAATCTTCTTTGCAAATGCCTTGACACTTTTTCATTTGTTTCACACATTTCTCACACCCTTTGTCAAAACAGTCAGCACAGATCTCATTGAAAGACCCCAAACTCTATTCGATTCACTGTGTTGAACAAGTGGACAACATCTTTTCACAGCTGATAGAAAGTACTTGCATAATTACGAATCTCTAATGCAGCTGTGTGAAACTCGTTTGCACAACTCTTCAATCAGCAATCAGTCCTCATCCCTCTACAAAGATTCTACCTCTGTCCTGCTATTTGCAATATGGATCAAAGAGGCCAAAGGCATGGAAGGAGAGTAAAAGACCATGCAGAGGGCCAGAGAAAGAGAAATTTGCATCTATGGTGGAGGAGCTGCATTACTGTAGAAGGAGAACATACAGCTCAAGTTTCAAATAAAAATCAAGCAACAATTATTGACCATGTCATCAATCACAGTTTGTCTTGACAAAGGGTCCAACCCATTCTGAGTCGAAGGGCTGTGGCATCTATTGCTAGGATTTTTTTCAAAATGACAACATCACGATGTTACTGTATACCACTGTGTATTTCAGCTTTACTGCATGGCCCTGTTGCAGAGCAAACTTTGTCTATAGTAATGCAGATGTGGTCCCACTTTATATTAGGTGGCCTTAACTATTATACTTACATCAGAAAATGAATACAATGTACACTTTTGCTTCTATTGAGGTGGCATGCGGGTAAGGTTAGGGAAAGGTTTGGTGTTATGGGTAGGTTTAAGGGTGGGTTAAGGTGTAAAGGTTGGGTCAACAGTGCAATTATAGATGTAATTATAGAAATTAATTACAGATGTAATTACATACAGGTATTCTTTAGGTAACACTTTATTTTGTGTCCATAATACAGAGTAATTACCTAGTTAAGTACTTAGTAGTAGCTGTTATATGAAATAAAATGTATTTACCATGTAACTAAGTATTTAAGTTTGTAGTTATGTACATGTAATAGGCAGCTACCGTTACACATACGTATGTAACAGACCAAGTCTGTTACACAGCTACTTGTGTAGCCAAAAGATTTTTACATATGTGTTGAAGACTTTGTACAAAGTAATTATAAATGTAAGTACACAGACATAAGCAACTTAAAATAAAGTGTATCAAGATTGTACTTAAGTGTACAAATAGCTGTGTAACAGATTCGGTCTGTTACATATGTGTAACAGTAGCTGCCTATTACATCTACAAAATCACAAACTGTAATTACAGGTTGTTCCATAACTTTGTTACATAGTAAGTACATTTTATTTCATGTAAGTACAACAGCTACTACTAAGTACTTAATTAGGTAATAACTCTGTATTAAGACACCTTAAAATAAAGTGTTACTTTTTTTAACTATAAGTACAATGTAAAAACATGTATGCACACATTGCATCAAATGATTAATTTAAATAAAAATGTAAAAATGTTTAAAGTGGGACCGCAGATGTTTCATCAGTCCCATTTTTGTGTTTGTCATAATGTCAATTTTGATATGCTTTGTTCGGATTTGTTATTGTAATGCATTGCTATACCATACAGTTACATGCAACTGGAATAAATAGCTCTATGCATTTGATTTTTTTGAGAGAATAATGTACTCGAAGCTCGGCACATCACAAATTAATTTGTGGATGAAGTCAACTTCATCCTCTGTAAAGCGAGAAGATGCGGGAGGAACATTTATTGGGCATATTTGAAGCAAATACTTAGATATGCAATATACAGATATATTCAAAATGATATATTATGTAACTTTGAAAATAATTTGACTGTATATTTGAATATAGGTCATACAGCACAAAGAATAATTATTCATAATTATTCATAATTTACTTCAAACATTTCACCCAACTAAATTAAGTTGAGTGCATTGTGTCTTAATAGTTGCTTGAGTAGCATTGCAAAATTGCATACACATCCAATTAACTAAATAATACACTTTTGCTCAATGACAAGACAAAAAAGTAATTTAAATCGGATCAAATATAAAATGTTTTTAGAGTAACGACAAGGCATATGCACTTTTTACAGTGCAAAGGGTCACTGTTGTAGTGCCAGGTTAAAGGGGGGGGGCAATATCACCATGTGTGCTGCCATCTCCAATGATGGAGTCCTTTACCACATACAAACTGTCAGTTCAATACAGAATGCCTCATCACATTTCTTGATGCACTAAATGAAAGACTGGTTTCACCTAGAGAGAGAGCTGTTGACTGATTTGCCATGCAAGGAGGTACTTCCATTGGTGCATTGCAACACTGCAAGGGAAAACATCCAATGTGAAGTTCTAAGTATTTCAACTGTTTATTTTGTTTTTGTTTTTGTTTTTATATTACCACCCATAATTTTCCTTTTATAAACTATATTCAACACTTCTGAGTTTGAAGAGTGTAAATTCATATTGATAGCTGTGTTTTGTATTTTGTTGTCCATTGTGTAATGACTGATTGAAAGAATAAATTAATTTGACCACAAGCTGTGGTGTTTGATTGAAGTATTTGCTTATGTTGCATGTTTTTAATGTTTTTTGCAAAAAAAAAAAAAAAGAAGTCATTTTGGCCATCGAGTTTCAGTTTCAGCATGTATTAACTGTCTGAGTGGGCAAGTGTTTAAGCAATTGATAAAAACTGTAATGTTACTGGAAGAACATTTGTTCATAACATTGAGAGAACCTTGCAAGAATGTCCCTGTTAGCTGGAAATGAGTTTCGTGCTCTGAACACCTTTTATAAACTGCAACAATTACCAGCACTGTAATAAAAAAAACACCATTGTTCAATAAAAAGATGAGCTTGAACTGATAATTAAAGGAATAAACAACTCTCTTTCACCAAGTTAAAAGGGTTTATTATCCTAATAAAAGGCTGTTTATAATTTGGCTGTTACCCAAGCAAAATACCAACTCTTTTATATTATTGCTTAGTCTCAGTTTATAGCTTCAAAGAGAACTTATCCAATCAAAACGTATAACCGTATCATTTACACGTCTTATCTGCTACCTGTCTGCTTACTCTTGTTTTTGTTTAGAATGCGTGTAATTCAGCTCTAAGCAGAGAATAATGCTTGTGCTACGAGGAAGTGTTAGCAGAGCCATATAAAACCAGGTGAAAGAATGACTCAATCTGACATGACACAATCACTGAAAGGAGTGTTAACAGGAACGGCTTTAGATAAAACATGATAAAATGTACAAAATATCCTTATAGAGGCTTTTGTAATTAACACCATGCCGGAAAATATAATCAGTCTTGAGCATCTGAAAATTCTAAGGCTAAGCTCATGGGTGAGAAGGTCCAAAAAGAAAGCTTCCTCAGTGATGGGGGAGTTGTGATTCCCAGAAGTTTATATGGGAGTCAGATATTTGCTTGTTCGTACTTGACTTATTGTAAGCAGCATGATGAATGACACATACACACAGCTATACAGTTTCAACAACTACAACCGCTCACGCAGGTTCAGTGAGCTCAATGAGAAGCTATGAAGAAACTCTTGGCTGTGCTCTGTAAATTTCCATTTTGCAAGAAAAGTCATTGCCATACTTTTACTTTTGCCAAACCTATGAACAGCTATTAAATTATTATTAAAAACTTAATTAAATAATGAATGTTTAAAGAGTTTATTTAAAGACTCACAAAGGATCCAAGAATTTACATAGAGAATTCTCACACCCATACTGACATTCATGTTCTTGTTCACACCCTCATTCCATATTTTTCTGTTCTTGTGAACAATGTATTGTATATAAAAGACGTCATTACCATACTTTTACCTGGTTGATTTTTTTTATTTGCATAATAATAATAATAATAATAATAATAATAGTGTAAGAGTGATGAAAGTTCAGCCCCTTCTAGAAAATAAAATATTTCTCCAGAAGTCTTATATTTGCTGTTTCAGTCAGTGTTTCAACAGAGAGGTCTAAAGCTCAACAATGGGTTGAATTCTTCATCTGTTATCCAACATTTCATGTATTTCATAACATTATTTTCTAGGCCAGTCTAATGAGCTGTTTAGACACTGTAATGAATTTAATGAATAAATTTCAATGAACTGATTCTATTTATTTATAAAAATGCAGCTAAAATTAATTATGAAATAAAATTAACTCAAAAGAGCATTGGAAAATTATAGTTTTAAAAAAATCATGGCATGTAAATCATGTAGAGATACAATTCATGTGAATGATGTAATGTATCATTCTTATCAGAAAGGTGAAACCACTGTGTCAGATAAAAAAAAACATTTCCTTTGTCTTATCACCTCGTTCACAACTGAATGAGGTGATAAGTGGCATAATTAAATGTTGTGCTACTGTATGTGAAAAGTCTGTGGTGGAAATTTCATTTGGCACTGTACACGCTTAAAAATAAAGGTGCTTCAAAAGGTTCTTCACAGCGATGCCATAGAAGAACCATTTTTGGCTCCACAGAGAACCATCCAGTCAAAGGTTCTTTAAAGAACCATCCCTTTCTTACCTTTTTATAATCTGAAGAACCTTCTTTCGGCATAAAGAAGGTTCTTTATGGAACCATTTAGACAAAAAGATTCTTCTATGGCATCGTGAAGCACCTTTATTTTTAAGAGTGTAATATCTGTAAGATATAAAGAAGGTGAATCATCCTTCAGTTCTTCATTGGTTGACAATCATTTTTCTGTCTTGATTATTTCTGATTCATTAAATGATTGAAGTTAATTCAATTTCTGATTCGTTTAATTTTTTTTTGACTTTCCAAAAGCACATTTTGTGGCCAATGTACAAAATAACAATAATAAAAAACTTATAGTTTATTTATATTATAGCAATAGAGAAAGATATATTTATGGTTATGTGACAAATGTTTTAATAGATTTTTAATTTTCAAAGGTTTAATGTTATATAGATATTCAAAATTATATATTATGTAACTTTGAAAATAATTTGACTGTATATTTGAATATAGGTCATACAGCACAAAGAATAATTATTCATAATTATTCATAATTTTCTTCAAACACTGCACCCAACTAAATTAAGTCGAGTGCATTGTGTCTTAATAGTTCCTTGAGTAGCATTACAAAATTGCACACACATTGACGGGTTTGAACAGCAGTGAGAACAGGTGTTTCCACTTGGCTGATATTTTTGGCAGGTCAGTTCTGCAGCACACAGCTGGTTGCGTGACGTAACACTGGATTCAGAGAAGGTTAAATGGAACATTCTGAACAGTCCAGAGTCTGCCATCAAAGGGTGCAGTCACTGGAGCAGTCACTGTTCTGCTCACAGGCTATACATAACCACAAGAGCACTACCAACAATCACAGTAGGAAGTTCAAGCTTTATTTTAAGGGTGCTGGAAATTGTTTGACAGCTGACGTTTGTGGCATGTGCACTGCTTTATGAGTCACAGTGAGTTGTGTGTTTGCCAATATAGATACTGTATATATTCATGCATGGGGAGAGTCACCTGACTGGGTCCCAGTAGGACCACTTATGTTTGTAAACACATTTATGAGAAAGATCATGTGACATTAATATGTAAAATGTGATAATATGTAAAAGTCAATATGTTTGTTAACAATAAAAAGGGATTCGCTGATGATACACTATGAGGGCAAGGCAGGGATCAGCCCTTCAGGTTAAATAAACTATTTTAGCATGATGAGTTATGACTATGAGTTATGGATGAGGATTATGAGTTATGACTGATTGTGAGTAATGGGTTAGTATAGTTTAATATCTGAAGCAGTGATAGAAATGCTAATACGTGAGGTCAAAAATGTGTTTTAAAAGCAATATTTAATATAATTTATTTTAAAAAATTCTCTAGATTCTGTTTTATTCTTAGAAAAGTGAACATTTCAGTTAATTATTAAAGTTTTGACATGATGATAATGATAAAAAATGGAAGTGTGTAAAATGTTTGGGGGGAGCCTCTGAACATTAATTAATGATTAAATGAATTAGAATTAATTAGCATAGAAATAGCCATAGTTATACATTGATACAAATTGCATTCTTTTTGGAGATGCATTAGTGAGAATGTTCCTACTGTAATAATCCACTAAAACCACTGTGCCAGATAACAGTTATTTCCTGTCTCTTATCATCTCATTCTGTTTGGCACCTCTTTCCCTTTACACTAACTGATAATCTTTCTGCAAAGATTTCAGCATTTTTAAGAGGTTTGTCACCAGAAGTACAAAAATGGTCAGACAAACGCTCACATTGTAAATACATTCCTGAAACACCACACGCAAACAGGCAGATACGCACGCACACACGGCACTCCAAACAGTTTCAAGATTGCTTCTCTGAAAATAAGGACATTTCTAGTAACACACTAGACTAATGAAAACTGTGACATCATTTACTCGTCCTTGTGTTTTTCCTAATCTGTATGACATACTTTCCTGGAAGAAGAAACACTGATGTGCATTTTGTAGGGTCTGAAGCTTTCATGGTTCAAAAAAAGGATGCTAAAGCATCATAAAAAGTAGCCTATCATGAATGCAATGTCTGATTCATAAACAAATCATTCTTTTGAGTTAGAGCTGTTCAGGACTGATCCAGTTCACAAATCTGGTCTGAGTGACTCGTTTCAGGCTTGCCTCCCCGTGCCTCAAGAGACTTTGGCTACACCTGAAATCACACACACTCTCTGAGTGGGTACTTCTTTCGAGTAAGTACGCTCTGTACAATACAAAAAGATTCCAGATGCACTACATTTGCCAAGTGTGCAACCCCTCTCCACTTGCTTCATGGGATAGTAAAGAGTAGCCTACTCTGTCCATTTTCATCTACTATATCGTAGGGAAGTGATTTTAGATGCAGCCTTTGAATATACAGCAGAACAGTGAATTTGAACCATGTTTGTGATACTGTGTCATGCTTGTGCATATTTTTTAACACTTCAGTCCATATTCATTGCAATTTGCAAAGAGCAGCTAGCAGAGCCTTAATTTATCTTTTTGTGTTCCACAGAAGTCAGTCATACCGGTTTGGAATGACATGAGATGATTTACACCTTAAGTTGCTAAGACACGTCTCACTATCACTTCCTTCACAAAACTTCCTTAAGCAAGTAAACCGATGGACTCATTTGAAGCATTTTTTTTGGAACCTACTCAAGTTACAAAAATACAAATCAGCTAAAGTTATATTAAAATCAGCATTCAACTACTCAAAATGAATAGTATTAATTACTACACAATCTTTTCTCAAAGTCAGAAACACGTTTGTTAATTAAATGCATCATGACAGTGGAATCCAAGGTAATTTTATTACAAATTATTACGTGTTATATACATATTATATACATAAAACATGTACAGAACAAGGCACAAGATGTGCAACATTTTTATGAAGACAAACAGAGCGGTTCTCTCCATTCTTCTGACCTTAAATAATACTGTGAATTCACATAAAATCCTTCCTGCTGAAATCCACAGACACATACACACGTAAAAAGTGGTCACCAGGTAATTTGGGAGAGAATTAATTTATGCCTTGGTACAAGGTGTGCATTAGGTTGATAAATAAGCTTGGTTTTACAGTGCTTTTTTTCCTTCATAAATTAAAAACCGTACAAAAATATATATATAACGAGTATTGCGTTGTTAAGGAAAAGTCTGAGATCCACAAAACGGACATTGAGCGCAACAGTAGAAAACATACAAATAGTATCAAAATCTCAAACAACTCAGAACATCCCCAAAAAAATGCCCTGAGCAAGTCCAGTAACCAGCCATCACCCTTCTGAGCTGGCCATTTGAGCAGCACAAGTTGTGTTCTACCCACCCAAACAAATATGGTGCATTATCCCACCAAATGTGTACCAAAACAAACAAAAGTGCTCAGGCCCTTCACCACCTTGGGTCCCTAGGTAACAGCGCTTCCTCTCAGTAGTGCAATCTGGAAATAAATAAACAAAAAGGCAAATAAAAAAAAAAAAAAAAAAAAAAAAAAAGAACAGCATAATAGATAAAATGTATAAATTGAAGATATGCATACATACCGTTTTCTAGGTTTCACTTCCCAGCCATCACGGCACTTAAGAAATGTAATTTCTTGCCCAGGCGATATCTCAGTCTTTTCAGCACAGAAGGTGAACCTGTGAATTAAATATTGTGATATTAACAACCAGTTAATGAAAAGTTTAAAAAAACTGAGGCAATTCACAAATTCGCAACCAGTAAGTGCCAAGACAGCACTTACTTCTTTTGCGTTTCTCCTGCTTTGACTCGGATCCTTCGAACCTCCAGAACTTTTTTGTTTTGGGAACTTGACCATGACCAGAATGATGACTTGAGGTGTTTCAACACCGATGACCAGGAATCAGAAGGGCCTTCCCAGCGAAGAGAAATCTTCAGCAGATCACCAATTTCCTCTTCAGTGAAGACGAGAAATGTGTTTGTGAGGTTTAGACCAACTCCATCTGCACTGTGAAAACAGAGAAGCCAGGTCAGGTCTTCAAAAGTTAAATTTTAATCTTCAAAAGAACCCATATAAGTGATGTTAACAGTAAACAGGAGAATATACTGGGAATCTTAATCATAAGATGCTTACATGTCTACACTGAGGTTACTGGTATCATTATGGGACCCGTATAGTTTGACGTAGAAAGTAGGATCTGCACTATCTGCGCTCTTCCTGTCGAACACATGCATCTTCATCTGATAGTGGTAACCTGTAGAGGTTTGAGCAAACAACCACATTTTAGTGACTCATCATGACAGCATGTGACTTCAAAACAAAAGAGGCTATAATTACTTACCGCCAAAAGGTGTGTCTGCACGAGTCTTCAGGTACATTTTGCTGTTTCTCCTCTTGCGTATTTTCTTGGCGTTGTAACCGATGCTGTTGCAGCGGTTCTTCCTGCAGCTCAGGCAAATGCCCTTCTTGAAACGATCAGGGCCGGTACATTGAAAAGCGTAGCTCACGTGGTCCTTGTTCATGAGGGAGTCCACGAAGAGATGCACTGCCCGCTCATGTTCACACTTCATGACTTCCACAAAGTCTGTGTGGTGACATGACAGGTTTGGTAAAATGGAAGAGTTGGAAATTGCTAAAACAACAAAATTGAAGCACTCACTTCCTGCAGCAGCAGTGGACAGCACATCTCCTAAGGAACAGCCTGGCTGTACATCCCCACCATTGGGATAAATATCAATGTGCCCAATAGGCTCCTGGATCCCAATACTGACGCCCAAAGCTCCCCGTGTGTATGTGTGCAGGACGTCGACAAAGTCTGCATCATCAGGAGAAAGCCTCTTGTGGGACTCTGCCCCCTCAAACATGGGGCCAGCTGGGTCTAAACCTATTCAAAAACAACAGATATTTAGAGGTGGCCTCCATGTGTACAAAAAGATGGAGCAATTTCTTTGTTGCTTTGTTTCCACAATCAAAGTGTCCAACACAAAATCTAAATCTCACCTGTTATACGTCCAATTCCTTTTACAAAAGTTCCAGCATATCCAGCAACATGAGCACCAAGACTGTATCCAATCATATGCACATCCTCAAGTTGTAGCTGTACTTCTTCCTATCAAAAACAGATTACGCATTAGATTAATAATATTGTCAATCTGAGGGGAATAGCTCTAATAAATTAAATAAATATTGAATGGGAAATATATTTATTAGTTCATTCATGCCATGTCTATTTAAATTCAAAAGGTAAAATGATTATTTATCCAGGGGAACATCTAAACATTATTTGGTAGATCCTGCAAAACATATGATAATGATACTCCTCCCACTACTAATTATTATATAAACATTCATAATAAAAGTTAATCAACATTATCAAATATTTTTATATTTTTTATTTATGTGCGCCGAGTCCAACTAAACATCCGACTAAATTCAAAAGGTGAAGTGTTCTAAAAAGTAAAATAAATTACTATTCTTCTAAGGAGGAAAGCTCTAAACGTCTTTTTATATCCCTGATGACAGCAGCTTTGCGATGTAAAATAGAGTCATTATGCTTCATGGGGCATCCGTGTGCAAATGTGGGGGGCTAATATGCTCAGCTGCTCATTTACACTGTTTGCATCTTTCCTGTATAAAAAGAACTTCAGGGTCTAAGGAACCCAGCTACGATGCATGAATATTTATTGTTCCATGAGAATACCCACAATGCCTTGGGCAAACTCCTGACATCTCAAACAACAAAAAAACTAATTGTACTTCGCCAGGACATCTGCTGTACTGAGAAAAGATGAATAACATCAACAAAGACCCAATGTCCAAGGCCACAAGCAGAGTTTTCACGGTTGCCAGTTCTCTCAAATACCCACAAAGAGAAACAAACACACCCAGTGGGAGGTATAATGTAGACGTACCTGGAGCCAGTCCAAAAGGGTTGCAATGCTCTGCCCAACCCGACGGGTATGGTTGACAGCATCAGGGTAAAGCTGGTGGGCCAGGCCCAGCCAGTCGACCACCACCACATTAGCCTTCGACTCTCGTCTCTGAACAGCAGCCACCAGCTTTTGCATCCAGCTCTCAAACATCCCACTCATCTGTGAAAGATACCACACCCTTTACCAAACCCAATCAGCCAGCAAAGTTCCATCAATCAAGTGTGAAACCCTAATATTTGCTTCACATCTGAGAAGTGAAAGTATTGGCACACTGAAGAAAGAACATTTCAGCTGTGTTATACCATTTCTGGAAAACCTCCAGCAAAGATAAAATGTGAGGAACCTTCTGAAGATTCAAAGGTTATGGGGTGACGAAATCTTTAAAAATCGAACCAAATATTAAAACTAGCCACATGATCATCTGGAATCTCACCGTCCAGCCGTGGATGATCAGAATGGTCTTGACTGTGGTATTGAAGCCACACTCCTCAATGCTTTCCTTTTTCCCAGGTTGGAGGTAACAGCCATCGTCTTCAAGATCCAAAGACTTTCGCATGTTGTACTTGATTCGGTCATGAAGTAGCACTGGATCCATTGAGAAGCGGTCCTCGGCATCATCTAGAATAAATGGTAAAACCATGAATGCGTTTATGTAAAATCTCAAAACTCTTCATATAATATTGGTAAGACCAGGTGCTTGAGGCATTTCAAAGCGCTTAAGTGTTTCGTAAGGTGTTGAGGTTGCGTTTATTCAAGCCTTGTGACAACATCTCGTTTTAATGACTAGTTTGAACAATTGAGCTACTGTAGAGAGAGGGAAAAAATGCAGAACACTTTTTCTAATGAACCAGGTAAACACCACAGGAATGCCAAACAGAGTCTCGATTTGAGTTTACAAACAGTCTGCACACTTTCAAGCGGAAGAAACCTGCGACTTTTCAACTCAAGTAAGGAAAAACTCGGTAGCATTGCAACACCATGTTCAACCAATTAGAAAAGGAGAAATCAAATAAAAAAAAAAAAAAAAAAAAAAAACATCCTGAGAAATTTTAGGTCTTTGTAAAAAGGATTAACAGGACTAATGCATAGACACGGTCTTATGTTTTTAGAGTGGTTTTATGGATTTGCTCTAGATTTTATTTTACAATTTTGTTTGTTTTCGATTAAAATGTTTGCTAGATGTTTCACTTACATCACGCGGGGGGGGGGTGATGGAAAAAAATAGATATAATGAAAATTAATGAATGGAATGATTAATGAAAATGAATGTGTAAACGGGCATGTTGTTTCAACTGAAGATTTAGATTTCTAAACTAATTAGGAACAAATATGTGTGAATATTATATCATATTGAGCTAAACACAGAATAACAAACGTTTTAACCAATTCTATTACAGCACTGCCCGGTATTCAAAACGTTTATTTTTCACAAACGTTACAATAATTATTGCTTATTTTTAAAAATCCCTCAAAAGTCAAATCATTTTCACCAAAAAGTCACTGCGGTCGACAACGCGGCAGTCCAGATCCATGATAAAAACGTGGACTCCTCTGGGCGGTAGTTTAAAAGGCACATCTGAGACAAAGTGGATTGTCCGGGTTTTACTTTTGTGAGTCCCTGACTCGTCAAGAAAGCGGACAATTTAACTTTCAAGCCACTAATTTTTGGCGTTTTTCTTTGACAGGTTCATTCACGTAGTCGTAGTCAGAACGTGAGACTTAATGTGTTTTTCACAGTTTGAATGAAATCGGAGTTATTGTTAGCCACTGTCCCTGAAAAGAACGATTGTAAACAGAAATGAGTAAAAATATAAATCATTTAGGGATTTTGCACACTAAAGTAACCGCTTACTTCATTTAAAAGCATTAAACAGCAATTAGTTAACAAACTAAAGACATTTTTCTTACCTTTCAGTTGCGCGTTCTCGTCGGGTGTAGAGGCTAAGGCATTGAATGAATGGCACAGGATAAAACATAACAAGCAAAGTGCAATTCTTATTGATTTTTCTACCATAATGTTCAGGGCTTTAAAATAGTTCTGTTGTTCTTTTGACAAACTGGAGTAACTAAGGAAGTTTTACGTATTAATCCTTCACTAAGAGGTGTCAGGCAAGTGTATGAACCTGTATCAGGTTGCTCATTAGAGTTTTAAATAGTTTTTTTCAGTCATCTGACCATCGGCAGATGTCTACGACGAAATTCTTTCTTTCTAATTGGTCTAGCCCCTGGAACTACGTTCGAGGGCGTGGCATATATATGTTTGAATGAGTTGTAGAAGACTGGCACAATTCTCACGCTACTGTTAACCCTATGCTCCCCGCGCTCGAGCACGCTGACGCACGGAGCATACTAAATGTTAACGAGCCTGCAGCATTGCACATGACTGTGTTTGTTTACAAATACACAAACACGGGATGTTTGTGTGTTAAAATTGCGAACACATGGGTCTTTTGGGGTCACTGTTGTTCAGATTTTGCAATGTAGGGTAAACATGGCTCCTTAGGCTTTGTAAAATGATTGCTTTACTGTTTTCACTTTTTTAACTCAAAAAATTGTAATGGGAACTAAATTCTCCTAATGAAAATACAGTTCATTTTGAGATTTTCCACATTTTCCAAAATTTTCCACATCAGCAATGCATAACTTGATAGTATTTCATCTTTTCAAATAAAACAGTGTTCCCATTATGGGAATCGGACACCATATGAGGTCAGTGTGTATTAAATTAATTCTCTCTCTCTCTTTTTTTCCTCTTGGGCAATAAATGTTCATTAAATTTTTTGCAAAACTACAAGGTATGTTTTATATAAAGAATTTCAAAAACAAACCTGCTCTGAAAAATTCACTAGAGTATAAAGTCTTGTAGACGAGAAACAGTTCGTATCCAAAATAAAACAGTTTTACACTCAAACAATTCAAACTCTATGATAGGAAGCTTTAGACTAAATGTAAACGGTATGGAATTTAGTCTGTAGTTGGTACACATGTACCTAGAAAGTCAAATGCAATGACTAAACTGACTGCTGGAAAAAAATGGGTGGATGGATTTGTTTTAAACACAAACTAAATATACACATGAGCAATAGGCCTATTTTTGAAATTTCCAAAATACAGTCACTGGGCAATGACCTTTTCTTTGTTGTTTAGGCTAAAAGATCAATTTCTTAAGACCAAAAGTTTTGTGTAATTAAAAATAAAAAGCTAGACCAACTAGATCAATTTGTTTCCCACAAGGCATTGATCAGAAGTGTCAAGAAGACAAACTGTGTCTTAGAAAAACATAAAATTTGAACAGTCTGCTGGATGTTGGTGAAATCCAAGTGGGTCATATAAAAAAAAACCTTGGCCCCCTCCTTCCATTTATATAGTGGATTCTCTTTTAGAAAATGCCCTGATGAAGCCTGTGCATAGAAGACAAGGGCTGCATACTAAAGAGCCATAGAGCTTAACAAAAACACATTATTCATCAGCCACCTTTTCTGTCGTAGAAGAACATTTGGACATCAAAAAACATTGACCTAGTAACACGTGTGTATGTACACTGCCATATAGTATTTTCTCCCACAGTTATCCAGTGGGCTTAATAGTATCTCATACAAGCTTATAGAATGTGTCAACTGTGAATCATGGGCACAGCACATTTGTTTCAGGGCAGTATATTGCAATCTGCCCTGGGTTAGGTAAGAATATATTTTGGTTTAGTTTTATAGGTCATAGAATGACAACCGCAGCATATTAAACAATTACAAAACTCATTTGTTCCATTTTTCACTTTCTTTAAAGTCTTGTGTATTTGGCATTGCTATGTTTTACTTCTAAATGGTTCTAATCCTTTTGTTCCAGGATGTTACACTTTGGTAAATGGCCTGGAAAGTGAACACTGTAGGCCTATTGAGTTTCAACACATAATACAATCCAGATTTGCATTTCCTGAAGGAAAAACTAGTGCTTACAAGACAACAGTAGAAAAGAGTTAAAGTTTAAGTAAAATGATACAGGTTTCCCACAGTCATGGAAAACCCTGGCAATATGGGTGAATTATAAAATAGTGGATTTCCATGTTACGGAAATCAATAAAGTCTTTTTTTTTAACAATTACAAATACAGTCCACAACAAATACTGTACACAAATAATTACAAATAAATGAATCTAATTTAAGGCTGAAATGAGCACCAAAACTAAGTTTGAATAACTGCATTCATTTCAGAACTACAATCATTTGAGTTAGAATATATTCAGAGATTATATTTACATGATCTATATATCACATGCCTGGCTTTTTGTCTGCTCTGGCTGTTTTCAGATCTGTGCCGGCTTTTAGGTCAGGTTTTTGCGGAATTTCCTGCTACGGGTTTAGACGTGTATTCATTAAATTATTATTTTTATGCTGGACTTTTATATGACATAGAGATTACACAATGCGATAAATTGTGTTTTGCAGGCGTTTTACGTCTTTTTAACACAGAACCGGAAATAGTATTGTTTTGAGTGTGACGCGTCGAGACGCGCGAGCTGTAGGAGGAGGAGGTGATCGGTTACTATGGCAGCTTCCACTGTATTAACAGTGAATTACACTAGAATACAGACATTAACATCATATTTCCAGCATTGTCGATCAAAACGATGGATTAATCTGAAAACAGCCAACCGGAGAAGCCCTTTTTGTCAGTCACTGAAAAGGTTAGGACTGAATTTCCCCCCGGTGTAGATAAACAAAGCTTGCATGCGTTCATATGCAAAACACGCGTGTTTTCTTACCGGAGCAGCATATCTTCCGGTTTGTAGCGTCTGTATCTATATAAACATGACATACAGGGCATATAGTCATTGTTTGAGAAGGTCGAGTCATTCAGCAAATACATTTAGTGTATTTGAATATTCCGCCACCATGTGGGTGTCATCGATACTGTCAATGAGATGCTTAAGCAGTGATATAAATACATTGCAGATAGATTATAACGGTTTTGACCGTTTTTCCACGTCTGTCACAGAGTATTATTACATATATGTTATGTTTGTCACAGACATGCTGCCACTGTGGTCTCAGGGACAGAACTTGCTCGGCAGATCCATAAAGAAGTCCAGAGCGATATAGCGAAACTAGTGGCCCAAGGCACCAGGAGACCTCATCTTAGTGTCATCCTGGTGGGAGATGATCATGCCAGCCACACTTATGCGAGAAACAAAACCCGAACAGCTTCACTGCTTGGTGAGCAACACACAAAGTCAATATAAACTTCAACATTTTAATATGTAAGCCAGGGGTGCCCAATCCTGCTCCCGGCAATCGACTGTCCTGCAAAGTTCAGCTCCGACTCTAATCAAACACACCTGCCTTTAATTTTCAGGTGATCCTGAAGACCTTAATTAGTTGCTTCAGGTGTGTTTGATTAGAGTTGGAGCTGAACTTTGCAGGACAGTCGATCACCAGGAGCAGGATTGGGCACCCCTGATGTAAGCAATGGTTCTCAGTAAGAGGTCCACTAGGGGGCCTCTGCAAACTTATAGGGGGGCCCCCAATGTAAGTCTTTATTTAAATGAACTTTAAATGAACATAATCTTAATTAAAATGCTAAAAAACAAAAATACATACTGATATTGTATTTTTTTTTTTTTTAAATTTAATTACAACAGATGTAACAGAGTTACATATTTACAGAAGCCCGTTTCCACTACTGAATAAAAAAATCAAAAATGTACTTGCAACTTTTTATTTCACAATTCTGACTTTTTTTTATCACAAATCTGAGATATAAACTCACAATTCTGAGAAGTCTGGATTTCGAGATATAAACTCGCAGTTGCAAGAAAATCAGACTTGTGAGATAAAAAGTTGCAATTACCTTTTTTTTTCTTTTTTTTTCATGGCTAAAACTACTAAACAATTGTGAGATATAAATTCAAAATTCTGAGAAAAATGGTCAGAATTGTGAGTTGTAAACTTGGAATTGTGAAAAAAAAGTCAGAATTCGGAGTTTCTATTGCACAATCCTGTGTTTATATTTTGCAAAGTCCGAACTATGAGACAAAAAGTCGTAATTAGCTTATTTATTGTAATTTTTTTATTCTGTGGCAGAACAGTCTTCCATGCATATCACATTAAATAGGAGGGCCTTAAAATATTGTCTCAGACAAAGGTTGGCTTTGAATCAAAAATAGAACAATTTATATAAAGATTTCAAGTTGCTTTTAAAAGCAAAGACAACTGTTTTTATGCGTTAATGCTTACATTAACATCTTTAATTTTACATAAAAAGTCACTGATTTTACAGTACAATATGAATCATATGTTTACTGATCTTTTCTTCAAATGGTATTTGCTTGATAAGGCATGTCAAGCAGCACAATCTTCAGGCCATCATCAGTATCTCAGGAAGAGATGTTGGAACTGATAGACAAATTCAACAGAGACCAAAGCATCAGTGGGCTGCTGGTCCAACTCCCTCTTCCAGGTACTGTATTATTCTACTGGATCAAAAATGTGAAACTGCTAATATAAAATGTGAATTGCGTATAAAAATAGGGTCATTCATTGCTAGGATCTTTACTGTAGTGAAACAAGCTAAACCTAATGGTGAACGTACTGTAGTTTTCCATTTCCTTAGCTATAATAAAACCACAGCTTGCTGAATGTATCTGGATCAGGTTTGCAATAGTGAATTCATATTTTGAATGTATCTCTCTCTGTCAGAGCACATCAGCGAGAGAGCCATATGCAATGCTGTCGCCCCAGAAAAAGACGTCGATGGATTCCACATTGTAAACATTGGGAAACTCTGCTTGGACCAGAGGTGCATGGTGCCAGCCACAGCAGCGGCAGTGTGGGAAATCATCAAAAGAACAGGTTTGTGATAGCTTTTAGAGAACTGACATTAAAGTCTTCTTTGAGTTGTAGAACGGTTTCTCAGCCATCTCATATTGCATCCCCAGCAGAGATGTGATTGGGTTGTCTATGATTACATTAGTTAGCAGCAGGTATAACAACAGTATCTGATGTCAGTTTATATTACTTACACATTTGAAAACATTGCTTTGCAATCATATCTGTATTTTGATGGTTTTTCCATGCCATGGGCTTTTGTGAAATTGAGTTATAAATGTTTACTCAAATTCTATACTGGCGGTCAAAAGTTTGGGATACCTAACATTTTTTTAATGTTTGTGAAAGAAGTCTCTTATGCTCACCAAGGCTGCATTTTCTTTTATTAAAAAATACAAACATTAATTATTGTAAAATATTATCACAATTTAAAATGTTTTTTTTTCCTATTTTAATATATTTTAAAATTGAATTTATTTCTGTGATGAAAAAGCTGAATTTTCAGCAGCCATTACTCTAGTATTCAGTTTCACATGATCCTTAAGAATTCTAATATGCTGCTAATTATTATTGGAAGTGAAGTGAAGTGACATGTGGCCAAGTATGGTAACCCATACTCAGAATTAGTGCTCTGCATTTATCCCATCCAAAGTGCACACACAACCGGAGCAGTGGGCAGCCACTGGGGGGGCAGCATAAATGCTGGGAGAGAGCGCTGGTTATTCACTCTCCCCACCTACCATCTCTGCCGGACCTGAGACTCGAACCAACAACCTTTGGGTTACAAGTCCAACTCTCTAACCATTAGGCCATGTTTTTCCCTTTTGGTGATCAGTTATTAATAATGGTTATTATTATCAGTAATTTGGTGTTTAATATTTTTGTTCAAACTCCAATGCATTTTTTCAGAATTCTTTGATGAATAGAAAACTCAAAAGAACAGCATTTATTTGAAATATTTTTTAACATAGCCTTTACTGTTACTTGTTCTGATCTGATCTGTTACTGATCAAATGAATGCATCAACTTTTGAATGGTACCACCGTTTCCACAAAAATATTAAGCAGCAAAAACTATTTTTAACATTGATACTAATAAGAAGTGTTTCTTGAGTACCAAAGCGTATTAGAATGATTAGACTGAGGTAATGGCTGCTGAAAACTTAGGTCTGCCATCACAGGAAATAAATATTTTAAAATATATTTGAATAGAAAAGTTATTTTATTTTAAATTGTAATAGTATTTCACAATATCACAGTTTTTTTAAAATTGCAAACTTGGTGAAAATAAGAGACTTCCTTTAAAAACATAAAAAAATATTAATTATTCCAAACTTTTGAACGCTAGTGAATGTCCCTTTTTTCAGGCATTGAAACAGTTGGAAAAAATGTGCTGCTTGTTGGGCGCTCCAAGAATGTAGGAATGCCTATCGCCATGCTGCTGCATTCGGATAGAAACCATGAACGGCCGGGAGGTGAGATTTCTGTCATTATCTTATCTTATTATTATTGTTATTATTATTTTTGAGATTTTAAGATGACTGTATAGCGTTGTTTTTTGATCAGCAGTGTTTGGTTTGAAAGTACAAGTAGTTACAGCAAACTGATCATTCTGTGAAAAGTAAAACTTTGTTTTTATTTTGCTGTTTTTTCATTGCGATGTTTTCAGAAGGCACATTTTCAGAATTTCAATCAATAATCTACAACCCAGTCACCTCGCTTTTTGAAGGGGAGTGAGATCATTGCGAATTACAAATTCACAGAATGAACTCAGGATGTTGCCGCTGATGACGCAAGCTGTAACATGATTACTAACAAAAATAAACATTTTACCAATAACCTGTAATAACCTTCTCAAGCAGTAATGGAAAACTGCTGAGAAAACAACGTTCATCCTTATCCATGTAGTTATATGTTATTTATAAAATATATAATAGGCGGTAGAATACTGTTTGTTTTAAAATCCACTTATACTGCATGTGAAAACAGAATACAAATAAAGACATGCAAAGCAAACATGTTGTTTTCAAAAATCCCTATTACTTTGCGTTGAATTAAACAGTGATTAAAATATTAGCTTGAACCTATTATTCCTAAATAGTTTTGAGTAGTTTTTTTTAATATAGTTTTTTATAATAGTTGAATTGTTTTGTAATAGTTGAATTGTTATCTCACCTTGAAAAATGTTTGGTAGTGCATCATAACTTTTGATTGGCATGTCTCCCGAAACAAGATCAGTTCATGTTTTAACTCAAGTTTTGTTTAAAGATTTGCTTCTTGGAATAAAGGAAAGGGAGAGACCGGATGTATTTTTCTTTTCGTTAGAGGATTCATTTATATAGATATCATTGATTAGGATTAGGTTTGTGCAAGATTTTGATGATTTCAACAGATAAATTGCAAGCCATGTTTGAAGTGAGTTGTGAAATTTGATAGTAGGTTTGTGCTCTAACATGTATGAAATTCCTTTCATAATGAGAGAAGCAGTCCTGAATCATTTCTGCGTCCATTTTTTGTGACTCATAGCCTTATAGTATAAAAGGTGAACCTGTGATTACCTGAAGAAACTTCAAGGTTTTGGCAAAACCATTTAAATATGTCTAATGTTGAGGTTCTGTGACAGGATGAGTAAGTAATCATTCCCGTCATTTTTAGTCACGACACCCGTGGAGTTACAGTAGCTATGTTGATTCCACTGAATGTAACCTGTGATTAGCCAAATTTGATAGCTTTTAGTTGATGTGGTGGTGTACAGTGACACATTCTGGGAATTTCTGCTCATGAATGTAATCATCTCGCTGATGAGCGGAAACCACCAACCATGAACATTTTTTGTAAAAGAATGTGTGGAATCAGTAAAAGATGGGAGTTGGCACTTTAAAAATGGCATGAATTTCCTGGTGCCTGCACATAATGAAATACTATGAAATGATTTTCTGGAAATGATATACTGGAAAGGTGTGCATGGCAATCAAATGTTAAATCTGAAACTATGTTTAACTGTTTAACTAACGAAAAACATATTATATTACATTCAACGATGAAATAAACTAATAAATAAATACTCATCAGGATTATTTATTTAGTATTATATCTTTCAGGTGATGCCACGGTTACCATGGCTCATAGATGCACTCCTCTACCACGACTGAAGGAACTTGCCAGTCTGGCTGATATAGTGATTGCGGCTGCAGGTCAGCTCTTTGTGTCCTGGTCAGGTATTCTGTAATATTATTACATGGCTGTCTAGAATACTCGATTTTGATTGGTCAATAGCTGCATTCTGTGGTCAAATATCATTGTGTAATGACAGCTAAACTGTATAATTTATTAGTTTATTACGTCCATGTATTTATTTATTTGGTAAGTAGCCACGTAATAAGTAGGATAATGTACAGTAAGCCATGTTCATTTTGTAATAAGGATTAGCTGACTGTATTATCTCCTTTACTTATACTTTGGTTATGCAACATATTAAGTCAGATATTTTTTCATAAATACAGTACAGAATGTGCTTTTGTGAACGGTTGGTTTTATTCTGTAACAACAGGTGTGCCTCACTTAATAACGGCAGATATGGTAAAAGAGGGAGCTGCAGTTATTGATGTCGGCATCAACCGCATCCAGGACCCTGTCACTGGTAAACTTCGTCTTGTTGGAGATGTGGATTTTGAAGGTAAATGAGACACGACTGCTTTAGCGTTCTTAAAGTACTGGTTTAGTGTTATTTTAGTATTGTTTTAATACTATTGTAGTATTTATTAATATTTTGAATTTGCTTGTAATTTTATATTTTCAGTTTTAAATGTAATTTAATGTTTTAGTAATTTTGTTGTGTTCTTTTATCATTTTTATTTATTTATTGTTTTGCTGTAATTTATTATTTTATTGACTTGATAACTTAGTAGTTCAACTTCAGCATTTCTCTTTTTTTTTTCCAAAGTTTTTCATCTAATATTTATATTTTAATTCAGCATTATTTTAGTTAATGAAAACATACATTTTTAATAGTTTTAGGTTTTTGTAAACAATAACAACACCAATATGGTTCATCCAAAAATGGAATTTTCAATTCTTGGTAACACTTTAGTATAGGGACCAATTCTCACTATTAACTAGTTGCTTATTATGCCTGTTATTAACATATTGGCTGTTTATTAGTACTTTTAAAGCACATATTCTGCATGACCATATTCTACATCCCTAATACCGAAACTTAACAACTACTTTACTAACTATTAATAAGCAGCAAATTAGGAGTTTATTGAGGCAAAGTCATAGTTAATGGTTTGTTAACCACCTTAAAATAAAGTGTGACCCAATTCATTACTCACCCTCATGTCATTCCAAATCCATATGACTATCACAAAAGGTGATAAGCTTCAAAAGGGTGAAAAATCACCATAAAAGTAACAAACAAACTGTTTTACAAGTCTGCTGAAGTCAGCTTTGTGTGAAACCAGAGTTTGTCCCTCCACTGAGCTCTCAAGTCAGCGAGTCAGTGAGTTTAACTTGAAAACCGAATCAGTGCAATTCATAAATTAACCAGTTTTCAGTGATTAGTGAATAACTATTTATAATTCTGTCTCTTTCTTGAGAAGGAAGATAATAGTATGGGTTTGGAATGCCAGAATTTCATTCATTTTTGAGTGATCTGTTATAATAATTCTCCATGTGCGTCAGTCAGTGTATCTCAGTCCCTCTAGGGCTCTGTTTGGCTCATAGTGTGTTGGTTGGAAGTCACTTAGCAACATGATTTATAGTTTGATTTCTTTTCTCTTGGAAGTACAAAAGAAATTCTTGGCTTAGGCAGAGCTCTTAGTGTTATTTAAGACACGGTGTGTTTTTGTCTCCCTAATCAGCTGTGAAGGAGAAGGCTGGATTCATCACTCCTGTGCCTGGAGGAGTCGGCCCAATGACCATCGCCATGGTAATGAAAAACACAGTCACTGCTGCCAAAAATGCTCCAACATACTGAACAAACACAAAGCCTGCCATTATGGGTGGACAAGATACAAGCACTTCAGTCTGGATACTTTAATTGGCACTATTTGTCCGTATCTTGATTATAAACGCAAGCCCCTGCAAGCTTCCTCTACAACATCCTTCCCTGCCTGTCGGCAAGCTGTAACAGGCCGTTCTAGCTGGCACGGCAGCCATGCGTGGCTATGACAGCAACTACACCCTAATTCGTTTCTTAACTCTGTAAAAATTAGAGAGATGCCTCCTCACTGATTCTAAGGAGCTGTTGCCCTTGCTACAGTATTATTATTTTGTCAGAGCCGAGAAAATAAGGCGAGTTTACTGTGGAAGTGTAACATTATCTCCCTGACAATGCATGAGCGAAGCCGGAAGTCTTAGTTGCATCATCCTCACAGAGAGTTTCGGTACGACTTGACTGGCTGCTCAACAGGTGGCCTCATGGCAGGGTAATAGATGGTTCTCAGATATCTGACAGATGAATCTTTTGACGCTGAGACAAACGGGACATTAATACATTTTCTCAGGAAATTATTTTAAAAGTGTAGTTTGAATTCAAAACAACAAAATGGCAAAAAATAACACAAGGATGCTGCTGTATTTAATATTTATTTATTCATCTACTTATTTAAGGTATTATTTATATATTGTTTATCATGCATAAATGTGTTTTTGTTTAAAAAAAAATCCTAGTTTTGGTATAAATAGCTTGTATGTATGATTTTTAGCTCCATGAAGTATTTAATATTATTTTTCTGCTTTATTTATTAGTGTGATTTATGGCATGTTCTTGACATTAAACACTTTTTTTTTTGGCATTTTGGGTCCTTTACATTCAAACTGCCAATTAAAAAATATACATTTAAATATATCTGATGTTTCCCAGAGATATTTTGCGCTATAAAAAAACTGAGAAATATAAAAACGACTTGAAAGTGAAGTCGCAGTATTTTGTGCTATACTTGCATGGTTCTGAAGTTCTAAAATATAATATCTTTGTATGAGGAACAGACCAGAATTTTAAGACACTATTCAATGAAAATCCTCCCTTTCTGTGTAAAACTCAAGAATAGCAAGCAAAAACCATGACGTTTGGCGCCATTGTCGTCAAACGTGGCGTGACATGTCTTGGTGTGGAAATATATACGAATCTGAATGAGATTTAAGAGATACGGCAGAAGTCGTATGGACTACTTTTACAGTGCTTTTTGTCATTTTTGGTCACCACTGGCTATTATTGTATGAAAGAGATCAGCTCAGATATTCTGACTAACATCGTTTGTGTTACATGAGAGGGAATAAATGATGACAGGACTTTCATTTTTGGTAAACCATCCCTTTTTAAGGCTCTAGTATTGCTAAAGATTTTATTTCAGAAATCAATATACTTATTTCAGTCTGTGACTCTCTAAAAAGGGATTTGATTCTTGCTGTTCTTAAATATGGGTAGTTTACAAGAAGAAGCTGTGAATGAAAGAAAGAAATCTGCTCATGGAAGATTTAAAGGCATAGTTTTGCTCAAAAACCAACATTGTCATCATTCACTCGCACCCGCATGTCGTTCCAAACCTGTATGGCTTCCTCCTGTGAAGCATAAAACAAGACATTTTGAGAAATACAATACCAGAAACGTTTGGTTACCAACATCCTCAAAAATATCTTCTTTTGTGAGCGATATGAGGGTGAGTAAATTATGACAAATGTTTCATTTTGACCTTGTGTAAAATGTTTTTTTTTTGAAAACAGTGCGATGGATAATGTACCAAATGGCATTGATCCAACATCAAACCCCCATCTGATTACAGATAATAAAATAAATAAATTAGAAGTTGGGAAATCAGTTAGATCATTGACCGTGCCAGTAATTTAAGATTGTTGCTTGTTATGTGATATACTTAACATATCCAATTTGCTGTTGAGATAAATGTTCCGAATGGATCTTTCAAATATTTCATTGCTAAATTATGTCTTCCCACATAAACGCTTGAAAATATGAAATAATGAAATAACTGATTCTCATTTTTTTGGCAATTAGAATATATCTACACTGTGTCCAACAGCTAAATAGGATGTCAAATTGCTGGTTACAAGTTACAGGCAAATGTTATATAGACTGCAGAGTTTAGTACATGAGAGAGGTTATTTTTTAATTGTAATTAATAAACACAAGAGCGACTACCCAAAAAAGAATCAAATGTGTAAAAATGTGCAAAGCATCCAAAATAGGATGCTTTTTTTTTTCGGGGAATACTTCTTGCTTTCATTATGTGACAGGAGTGTAATGGGACATGGGTGAGTAAAACATATTTAACCATTAAAAGGATACTTTGATTGTATCTGTAATTAGACTTTTCTTTAATATCACTTGTGCTAATAACTATGTCAGAAGCCTGTTTTTGCAGCTGCAGGCAAATACTTTGGACACTGAGAAAAAAAAAAAAAATGTGGGGGCAAAAACATGCCTGTGCACGCTCCTTGCCTGTGGACCAGGAAGTGATGTGGAGCATTGTACAGGTATGGGTAAAAGACTCTGGAATCACTGCAGTTCCTGTCACTAGTTAAAATGATTGGCTACCATTAGTGACGCAGAAAAGGATGTAGAAGGATGGTATAAATTGTGGGGAAAAACCACTTCCATTTGGAGAGCAGCAGAAGTTTGAGGAAAACCGGACAAACCCAGAATCTCCAGTCAAACTGAACCTGTATTTGGGCCACAGCATGACACAGCAAGTGGATAAAAGGTGTTTGCACTATCAGGGTGAGTCATAATACTTTTCATAAAACAAAATAGATAATAAGGAGCTTACAACAAAATGACTGTCTAATACTGTAAAGATGAAGTGTAGTTACTAAAATGTAATCTTTAAACTCTATCAGCACTTGGATTGATGGTGGTGTTAGCCATCTTCTCTGGACTTGGAGACACTAAGGAGAAGTCAGAGGATGTGATCCTATACAACACAACACACAGTAACGGTAAGTACTTCAACATTATATTTAATTATTTCAAAAGATTGCGACTTTTTATTGTTTTTTTTTTTGTTTTTTTAAATGTCTCTTACCAAGCTGCATTTATTTGATCAAAAATGACAGTAAAACAGTTAAAAGAACTGTTTTCTCTTTTAATATAATTATCTCTCTCTTTCTCTCTGTATATATACTCTAATTATAGTTTGTCGACATGTAGTTCCTTATAGTTAGTATAATGTCTAAAAGTGGACTAGCTACTTAAATAAAGTGTGACCCTTTGTTTTATATGAAATGAGCAAACATGCAATTTCAAATATGCACTGTGCTAAGAATGCAGCTTGTTTGGCATGTGGACACAAGTCTGAATGCCTATCCATTAAAATCACAATCTTTCATGCTTAACTGTCTGGGTGTGTGTGGGTGTCTGTCAGTAGTAAGTGGAGAGGAACCGCGAGTTTTGGCTATTCAAAGGCCCTGTGGTCCAGAACATGAGGGATTCTGTGTCAACGGTGCTTGTTCCTACTCTTCCGACCTGGACACCCCCATCTGCCGGTGAGACCAGCCACCAAAAACAACTCAATACATTAAAGATCCCATCAATCAGTTGACACTGATCAGGTCTTGATTATCTAGTTCATGTTTGTTTGATTAGCAGACTAGCAAGTTGCAAAGCTTGGGTTGTGGCTGTGATGTGAATAAAGCCTTGTGGATGTTTACAAAATGGGATGATCTCTTAGATATGTCACACCCAAATTTCCTGTTTCACAAGGAATCAACATATGGAAAAATAACTGTAGTCAACAGGCCATTTCATAGGGTCTTTAAACGATGGATTCCAAGACCTTGCTAACAAATGTGATTTCTACTGTCTTTAGGTGTAACAAAATGTACAGCGGTATGCGCTGTGAACATGCTATTTTGGACACCCAACAATTGTCTAGTCCTGAAGAAGTCATTGGAATTAGCTGTGGTGTAGTTTTATTACTGGGGATCATCGTCGGACTGATGTACTGCTGTTTACAGAAAAGGTAAAATCCTGAATACAGCGTTTAGGCTTTTATTATTCAAGTAGCAACTGCTTTGTTTATTGATTATTTTTAATTTATTTCTATATTTCGAATTATTTAATTACTTAAACTTTAAATGTAATATTATTTTGTAAATCAATGACAATGGAAGCATTCATTGAATGTTTAAATATCTTCTTGTTTATACTTCACAGGTGTCGGAAATCATCACCACCCTACAAGAACTATGGCTCTGAAAACTCTGTTTAATTTATTTGGCCAGATATAATTTATGCTCTTAAGTAAAGTGCTTTTAGGCCTAAGATGGGAAGGAGGGCAAAACATCAAGACTGATTCTACCAGCAAGACAGGCAAGACTGTGGAGTAGAGACACAACACCCTCTAGAGAACGGAGCAAGAATTGCAAAGAAACACTTTGCGATCTCCACGTTCCTCAAAGGACACATTAATCAATGTAATTTATTACAATACCTGTCACAATGGGAAAATGCAGGTTGTTCAACACAGTTATTTTATATTAATTACAAGTTATAATATAACTTGGGTACTGTAATGTAAAAATCATTTACTGTCATTTAAAAACTGCATGTAGAACTGTCAATCAGATGAATTTTTGGTTATCCATGAGCAAATGCCCTACGCTGCCTCCGTTATGAATGTATTATGTAAGCGCACATAGGTATTTATTGCACAGCTATAAACATGATAATACTAAATATAAAACCTAAACTGTGCTAATGTATTTGTATCAGATATTTATTTATTGACAAGTTTGTATAAAATTTGCACCTAAAATAAAACAAAAAGAAAATGTCTGAAATTGTTGCATTATGATTTTTATGATCTCAGCTCAAGAATTATTAAACTCAGTAACAGTAGATATATTGCAGGGCTTCATGTTGTAAGTTACTTGAAAAATGAAAAGCAGATTTCAATATGTAGAATAAATATTTTTGTGTATTCTGAAAAGAACAATTTTCAAACGACTGATAGCAAGCACCTCTACTAATGACAATTAAAAACAGGTGTTTTTCATTTATGAATTTAATAGAGAAAGGACAAAGGTGTTGGTACACTAAACAGTGTTCAAATAGAAACCAGAATGTAATTTCTGTTTTCATAAAAGAGTGTGTACACATAAAAGGTTTAATTTGGTACAAACAGATATTTTATTGTAAACTGGTCAATCAGGATCACTAACAGAAAACAGGAAAAAAGTACTGAATATTCAAGTTATAGTCAAGCATTTGGAAAGACAGAAATCAAACTTTTTCAGTATGAAGTTGTGCCTGTGGCACTGGACCCAGCGTTACAAAGACATACTGACAGGAAATTAAGGCGCCTGTCTGTCCTGCTAAGCGTTTAGAAAACTTTCTGAAGCTCCAGAGTTGTGAGGAATTTGCCCCAGCATCTGTAAAACATAAGAATGTTACATTGAAAGTTCAGGCAATATGCTGAAGAAATCAAGATACAGTGCAGAGTACTTACGCCTCCCTCTTCTCATAAGGGTGCTGAAAACATCGGTAAGAGTCGTTCTGTTGGAAGAACTGCTTCTGCCGTAGGAATGAGTTCCAGAGCTTGAAGTCTATGATAAGAAAGATTCCATTGTGTTTTATAAAAATGTTTTTGCAAGAAAAACCTGAAGATAATAAACGAGGGAAATGTGTTTACATGTGTGGTGTGAGATCCAGTGCGTCTAGTGATTCTCAATCTTCCTTTAAGTGTCTCCCGAACCTGTTAGGGAAAAAAACAAGCATCTCAGTCACCACATCCTTAGAAAGGAATTTAAGCACAGCTCATAAAGCAGAAAACTCAGCTCTTACCTTCTTTTCCATCAGTGTTCCAAGGACCAGTATGAAGAAACCCTGAAATTAGTGAACAAGTCATACAAGTTAGTTGTTCTTTATTTGATAAACTGTGATAATGATTTGAAATGTATAAATTCTTTCAGGAATATTCCAGGTTTAGTACAAATTAAGCTTAACCAACAGCATCCTTTAAAGTTATAGTCTACCTCAAACATGAAAAACTGTCATTATTCATTCACCCTCAAACCTGTATGAATTTCTTTCTTCTGCTGGACACAAAAGAAGATATTTTTAAGAATATTGGTATCCAAACAGTCGCTGGTCCCCATTAACTTAAAGGTTTAGTTCACCCAAAAATGAAAATTCTGTCATTAATTATCATGTCGTTTCAAAAAAGATGTCGTTTCAAAAAAGATATTTTTGATGGAATCTGAGAGCTCTCAGACCCTCCATAGACAGCAAGGGCCCTTATACGATCAAGGTCCAGAAACGTAGCAAGGAGATCGGTAAAATAATCCATGTGACATCAGGGGTTCAACCATCATTTTACGAAGCTACGAGAATACTTTTTGAATGCAAAGAAAACAAATTCGTCTCTACGTCAGCATAGCACCATTTTGGAGAATATCCGCTGGACGGAAACTGCGTACGCTCTTCTATGTTAGCTGCATACCAGATGCTCTGTTTTCGTTCAAATCAAAGCGTAACTATACGTATCCATGCGGTGCGGCTGACACAGAAGAGCGTACACAGTTTCCGTCCAGCGGATATTCTCCAAAATGGCGCTAGGGTGACGCGGAGGAGACAAATTTGAATAAAGTTTTTTTTTTTCTTTTGCTCACAAAAAGTATTCTTGTAGCTTCGTAAAATGACGGTTGTACCCCTGACGTCACATGGATTATTTTACCGATCTCCTTGCTACGTTTCTGGACCTTGATCGTGTAAGGACCCTTGCTGTCTATGGAGGGTCTGAGAGCTCTCAGATTCCATCAAAAATATCTTAATTTGTGTTCCGAAGATGAACGGAGGTCTTACGGGTTTGGAACAACATGAGGGTGAGTAATTAATGACAGAATTTTCATTTTTGGGTGAACTGTCCCTTTAAATAGAATGGAAGAAACAAATGCTATGGAAGTCAATGGGGACCAGAAACTGTTTGGATACCAAAGTTCTTCAAAATGTCTTCTTTTGTGTTCAGCAGAAGAAAGAAATTCATACAGGTTTGAAACAACTTGAGCTTGAGTAAATTATAAACGAATTACCCCTTTAAAGTTGATGTTGAAAAGTTAAGTGAACTAAGTGAACATTTATACCTGCAAGGAGTTGAAGATTGCAAACAAGTAGTGGATGGCCAAAGCTTTAGGCTCTATCATGATGCCCAAGCCAAGACCCCAAGTGATGCCGAAGATGGGCGTCAAAATGGCCACACATCTGAGAATCGTCACCAAGGTGTTCTTTTCGTCTCTGTTGCTCTCTCCCACTCCCCTCCTGAGCATTTTCACCAAAACTATTATCACAATAATTATATTGACAGCCACAATGAACAGAGCTGGTAGGACAAAACCCAGAAGGGCCTTGGACTGGTCCCAGTTCAGCCAGCATGCTTGATTCTGTGTGACATAGTGTTTATTTCCAGCAGTGGAGGCGACGGTAATAACTGAGATGAGGAGAGGTGCACCGTAGCCCAAAAGAAAGGCTAATGCCATCATGACCGATTTGGAAATCTGAGAGAAAACCATTGTGGTGCGGTAGAGGAGAAGAAGGGCTGAGACCAGCATCCAGAAGAACAGCGACAGGTAGAAGAAATGGGTGAAAAACACTGCAGCGCTACATGAATTAGTAAAGTCCGTTCCAGGCTTTACGATAGCAGCGCCGATAATGAAGCATATGTCAGCGATCAGGAGAGAAAGAGCAATATTGACTAAGGATACATGCCGAACATGTGATGTAGAGTTTCTAGATACTTCCTTCCAGATGATCATTTCGATGATAAGGCACACAACCAAGCTTGCTAATGAAATAGCAACACCAACGTATGTAATGACAGACAAAGCAAGATCGTCCAACGCTATCTCACGGCAATTCGTACGTATTTTACGAGGTGGCTAATTCGTACGAATTCGTACGACCTCACTCGTACGATTTAGTA
>JAFVLL020029116.1:0-17013 GCA_021397915.2 Tor tambroides | reverse complement strand
TTTTTTTAATTAAACCTGAAAAAAATTTAAAAGTAAACATTTACTGTATTATTTAAAAATAACACTAAAAACTAGAATTAATTTTAAACCAAAGTGAATTTAGGCATCACAGTATGAAAAATTGATATAAGATGACATTTGACTATAATGTGATGTCTATAATAAGATGACATAAGTGTTTATAAATTATTAGTAATTTAAAAAAAAATCCAAAAGTTATGGCTGATAAGCAGTACATTTCCAATATTCTACAGAAAATGTAACAAAAAATAAAAGAAAAAGAAACTGAATACACTAAAAAAAGAAACCTAAAATAATTAAATTTATACAAAACATTAAAAACAACAAAAATCAAAGTAGAGTAAATTTAGGCATCACAATATTATACTGTACAATATAAAATTTGGATATTCATTTTGAGGTTTACTAAAGATTATACATAACACTGTTATTAAAATATTCATTTTAAATGTATCTGAAAGATTTCTGATAACCAATAAACAACACTGAAATTCTATATGAAGAGTTTATTTGCAAAAACAGATAATTTTCAAAAATCATGTTTTTGATTGTTATCATGTTTTTATTGTGTTTTGTGTTAGTTAGCTGTATTTCTTCGTTATTTTTTGACCTAATCAAAATAACCCAACTGCAGATTGATTGAGATTAATTGGAATGCACATTGAAAAAAACATGATTTTTGAAAATTGTTAAAAACAGAGTTATCTGTTGTTGCAAATTAACTCTTCATACACAAAATAAAACTGCACTATAATGTGATAAATCAAAGTTGTCATATAAAGGAAAAAATGGTCTGGAAATGTTATAGTTGGGGTATCACCTAGTATCACACTAAAAATAAAAACGCAAGGGTCTAAAATATGTGTCTTCGTTCTCTTACGCTTAGCACATTTTGACATGCAGCCTTGTGTGAATTGGGCCCAACAAATGAGCTGCCACAAAGGGGCATCAACAGATGTGTTCTTTCCACCCTGAAGCTCACAGGGCCTTCGCTCATCTCGTTACTGCCCTGGAATGACAGGCAGTACTGTACCAGCGCATCCCAGAACTCTCGGTTCGGTCACAGCAACGCTGGGGCTAAAAGCTCAAAGCAGAGTCTCCCGCAAGAACAGACTGAGTCGCTCTGAAATCCGAGATGACAGCAAACAACATTAGTGCAAGCCGGACTAAGAGATGCAGCATGACAAGCTGGTGTGGAGGCACAGTGAGCGAGACAGGCACATCGGCTCGGAGAAGCTGCCGTCAGGCACGCTCTGTCACTCTAGAACTTTCCGCAGTGGGCGCACAGTGCGCGAGAGCCTCTGAAGTTTGTGCCGGGCCTCCCACTGGGTTCTGAGGCAGTCAGCGCCGATCTTGTGCCGGTCTGACAACAGGAGCCCCACCCGGAGCGAGCTGACCTATTTCTCGGATGTGACACTGGGAGGAGAGAGTATGTAAGTGGTGTGACGTGCTATCAAAAGCCCAATCTGCTCCAAGTGGAGCCGTAGATGTTACTACAGGGATCCGAATCTGCTCTGTCAACTCGTGGTGCTGTAATATAAAGAAATAGAGGTCATGCCAGGGTCTGCGGAAACCGATTACATGATCTCAAGCTGTTCAGCTGCGGAAGATGATATAAAGATGTTGACCGTTGTTGTTGTGCGGAACAGACCATTAAATAACCTGTTTAGCTACATAAAACAGGAAAGAGAAGCCACAATTTTTCCACTTGTAATTATGGATGCAATATCGATTATTTCACATCGCAGCTGCTAACTGATAAGTTACAATAAAATTCAATACTATGAAAAATATGAAAATTCAAAAAATTAAACAATTGTTTTAAATGCTACAAATAAACTGTAATAAATGGATATTGGAGTGAAATGGAGTGAACTGATTCAGAGTTGAATTTATGTTACTAATTCACACTGATTAATTTAATGTTCTGATGACAAAGTAATAGGGCTGCACCAAAATTAAAACTCTGGCCGATAAGCCGACAAATATTTTCATGTTACTGCTAATAAACCGATAAACAGCTGAAACCAAAATTCGACAATATATAGTCTAATTAAATGTATTTGTTTAAAAAAATAATTAATAAAATTATTGTTTTAAATGGTAAAATGAGTTTAGGCATCACATCATTATAATCTACTACAGTATAAAAATGGATATTCATTTTGAGAGCTCCTATAAATTACATTCAACGGTGTTATTAAATTATTAGTATTTATAATGATTATAAATTAGATTATTAGACGACAGCAAAGGTGATTTAAACGTAAAAATAGAAGAAATTAACATGCAAAATTACATAGCCAATATCGACCAATACCGATAAATTATTATTATTTTTTTTTTATGTATTAGCCAACAATCGACAATATTGAGTATCCCTACATATCTCAGACAACTTTACTCCTTTTCACAGCTTAGTTTCGATAAATATATATCAAGTGGATTTAGGAAGCAGCTTTGCAATAAGAACATTAAATCGACCAACACGGATAAATAAAAAAAATCTGTAATATCGGCCAATAACCGATATGATACTGATACATTGTGTATCCTTACTTAAAATGTCAGCCAAGATGACTCCTTTTTACAGCTTAAGTTTCTATAAATATATATCAGATGAGTTTATGAAGTAGCTTTAGAATGCGAACATTAAATCGACCAATACCAATAAATAATACAAAATCTCTAATATCGACCAATAACTGATATGATACCGATATAATCAGATGACTCCTTTTTACATCTTAAGTTTATATAAATATACTTTAAGTGGATTTAGGAAGCAGCTTTGCAATGAGAATGTTAAATCGACCGATGCCGATAAATATAAAAACTCTGAGTCCGTAATAGCGCACAAAAACCAACATGATACTGATATATTGTGTATCCCTACCTAAAATGCCAGCCAAGATGACTCCTTTTCACAGCTTAAGTTTCAATAATATTAGATGGTTTTAAAAAGTAGCTTTGGGATGAGAACATTATATTGTCCAATACCAAAAAATTATACAAAACTATCTCGAACATCGGCCAATAACCGATATGATACCGCTATATTGTGCATTCCTATATATAATGCAAGCCAAGATTACAAATTTTTACAGCTTAGTTTCTAGAAATATACTAGGTGTACTTAGGAAGTAGCTTTACGATGAGAACGATATATTGTCCAATAAAAAAAACTCTCAAATATCAGCCAGAAACTGGTATGATACCGATATATTGTGAATCCCTACTTACAATGTCAGCCAGGATGACTCCTTTTTACATCTTAGTTTCTTTAAATATACAAGGTAGTAGCTTTGCAGAGATGTTGCTATATTTCTACATAGAGAAAATACTCTTTTGCATGATAAAGTACATCTCCTGACCCCTTTAACCTTCCTGCAATGGACCTCAGATTGGTGGAGGTTAAAATTAGAAGCGAGTGAAAAGGCAAGGCAGAAAAATCGCAGGTGATTGACAGTAGGAATATTACCTCCCCTATTTCTTCCCTGGCTGGAATTGGAGCAGTTCAAAGGGGACCGTAATTGAAATTGACAAACTGCAGCATTAGCCTGATCACAACAGCCAACCTTGCAGCAGCAAAATAAAAGGTGCCTGAGAGGAGGAAGAGAAAGGGAGAAAGAGAGAGAGGAAGAAGGGCTGAAGTGTTCTCTATGCTTCGCAAGCACCAAGGAAGATTAATCTTGTTCATGCATAATGCATGCCAGCGCTGTGTGTGATCGCATTGACGGCCGGTTATTAACTGTGTCACAGTGCGAAAACACACCCGAATCAACAGACCTCACATGCATATACAATCCACGGCTAAACTCCTGCAAAACACTGATTGATCAAAAACCTGTAATCATCAAAAGCTGATATATTGTAGCTCAAGGCGTACACTAACTTGAGTTAAAAACTGCAGTATTGTATACTTGAAGATGTAGATCTGTTCCAACTGATCTAAACGTACACATTTTCTGGATTACATGTTTCACAACATTCATCAGATGCTGAGACTGTGCCACCAAGTTCATTAAAAACCACAGAGCCTGCAGAGCTCCACTCTGTCATGGCTCTTCTAGGATTTTTAGGTCTCCCAAGGGCCTACAACATCTGGTCCTCAGGACAGACTGTTAACTCATCTGTCAGCATGCCGTCAATGCTCTTTTAATTGCCAGTGCTGTGTTGCATGCTAATACATTGGGCATGCTAATTACCTAATAAGTAAGAACACTTGCAACAGTTATGGATACAGCTACTACAATTGTTACAAAATTAAAATCATCAGTACCGATACCAGAAAAACGAACATGCTATTGAACATGCTCCTTTATTTACAAAAGTTAAATATTAAAACAAATATTATTAATCAAATTAAATATTAAATATTATTAATCTATAAATTAAAACCAAGTAATTATTCATGTAAACTAGGGATGCACCGATAACCGATAATTATTTATAATATGAAGCCAAATAAATTTAAGAGGAAGTACTCGTCACTAAAACTGAAAATAAAGCTAATTTAAAACAAAACAAAAAATCTACATGAAACATGACTAAAATGTAAACTAAAATTAAAATGAAAACTAAAGATATAAAAAAGCTAATTAAAAACAATAAATACTATACTAATATATAAAACTAACTAAAATAACTAAAAAAAAAATAAAAAAATAAAATAAATTTTTTACTATCCCACATTTATTACTGATAGTTAACTTTCATTTTTTTTAAGGCAAATCGAAAATATATTTCTTATCAGACCAATATAGATCAAATTAAAACATTTACCAGTTGATACGATATGATTACCGGTATATTGTGCATCCCTAAAGAAAAAGGTACCAAAATACATGAATAAATTTATAGCAAAAAGTAGCTCTCTTTTTCTTATCAGTATTCTTTGAATAATTTTACTAAAAATAAACAGACAGTAGTGCGGCCTAATGCACAGATCGTATTTTTTTTAATTTATTTAAATTTACTTAATGGTATTAGTGAAACTCTATACTACCAATACTGCAGAAAGATATTGCTTTTATATTTTATGTGTATGGACTTTCAACACTACTTTCAACATCCCTAATAGCCGCCATGTAGGTTTTCGGTTGTGAAGCCTCGCTGAATGGAGGCTATATTTGTCTTTTCACCTGGGGACAGTGGATGTTCTTTACCTATCCATTTGTGAAGTGAGTGCCTAGATGGAAGGTGCCCTTTATGCCTTGGGCCAGTTTCCTCTTTAGAAAAGTTAAACTTCACTATTATTGAAGAAAAAGGCCACACAGGTCACAGACAAGTGAAAAAGGGGCAACGACAACTAACGCATGACCCTTCAAAACATCCCAAAGCAATCTGCGAGAAACTGAAGTAGGTGGATGCGGGAAGCATTTCAGGTCAGAGGACACATGGGAAATGTTGGGAACATGTAGTGGATGTGTCAACTAACCCAGAAGACCTTTGAGAAACCGACAACCTGAGAGGACACACTTAGTATCCCAAACAACATCCATGATGTGTACTTGAGGTCTTCCAATGGCTGCTTTGGACTCTCAATGAACTCCAAAGAAGGACCACAAGGGTTAATCGCCAACATTTGGGACAGGACCACCGAATAAAGGCTCCAGACTTCTGGGAATTCAGAGAACCGAGAGGTTCCGATCAAAGTTATTAAGAGGGAAAGCAGCATCTCAACTCCTCAACATGGCATATGCATATTATAAGCAGAGAATTTTCTATTTTAACGGCTATTATTTTCAGGCTAAAAAAAGGAAACTCTCAAAAGTCTTCTTGAATTAAGTTGCCATAGCTACAAGACTTGAAGTCTTGGGGGCTGGTGGGAAAAAAAGCTGTGAGAGCTGGTGACAGGAACTCTTGACTTGTCGATACGTTATTCAAATGAACAACTAATCCCACATTTACACAATGAAGTAATGGTAGAATCCGTTTCCAAGGCGAAAGTACAGACCCAGAAGATTCACCTCAGGTCAAGTAGATTAAACTATGACAGATCTGGCTGAACCCACAGAGATGATTAGAAATAAGAGCGACGTCTCAGAAGGGAATAGGGCTTTTCATACAGTCGGTGACGAATTAAAGGGCTGTGAGTGGAGCCTGGCTGATAAGGGAACAGTGGTGTCAAAACGATCCTTCATTGTTCTTGGTGACCTGCTTTTCCTCACAAGGTGTCAAGTCAATGATTTGACTCAATCTGTCTCGCTCGTTCAACCCAAACCTGCGTGACAAAGGGGCAACCTTTAGGGGAAAGGCACAACAACAATCCTCATTTCTCTTCATATAACCAATTTGACTTGCATGGTTTGGACCTGTAACCTAGTGGCTACTAGTACCGAGTCTTAAAGTGACGATTCATGCTTTATAAATGGAAAAATTGTCATTATTTATTAAACCTCATGTCATTCCAAACCTGTTTGAGTATATTTTCTTTTGAACGTATTTTGATAAATGTTTTAAGAGTTTTTGTCCCAACAGTGAATGTTAATGGGGTCCAAAACAACATTGTTTGGACCCTACTAACTTTCATTGTATGGATAAATATGGACTTTTTTCTAGATTTGTTTTATTTCTTATTCCTAATAGTATATTTTCTTTTGTTTAAAATCATACAGTTTTGGAATGTCATGAAGGCGAGTAAATGTAATTTTTGGGTTTCTCTTTAAATTAATAAAATATCTAATCAAATAAAAAGCTTCAATTGTTGGTCTGAAAAAAAAAAAAAAAGAAAAAAGTGAAACTTTGTCGTTAACTTCTCTAATGTGACCTATTTCCAAATTGAAACAGAATATTTACTGTATAAAAATATCAAGTAATATCACAAAAGACAGTCAAATAAGGGACGGAGAGTCATTTTGTCAAATTAACAAGAGTTAATTTCGTCAAAGAAATTATTGCCGCAAATGATTGTTAACAGGTGTTTCGCCAACAATAACGAAATGCACATCATAGTAATAAATAAACAATTAAAACATTTTTATTAAAACACACTGTTAATGAAAATACAATGAGAAAAAACACTGCAAAATAGTAATGTTTTCTGAAGAAAAAAAAATGTGCAACGCATATAATAATTTCAAAGAATCCAAAAGTAGTGGTTGACCTATGGACAAACTGAAGCATTTTGATAGTAAATTAAATTAACACACCCAAATGCATTCTACAGACATATGAGATTAATTAAATAAATACACAAAATAAACGTAACATTACATACTAAAATGTGCAGTGCCTCGCACATGACATGGAGGAAAAATAAAGTAAATAGTGCACACGATTTACTAATTCGTTCCCTCGGTTTATTAAATTGTATGCACGATTTACTAATTAGTTCCCTCGTTTTACGTAAATTGTGCGCTCGATATAATTATAGTGCACATGATTTAGTTAAAATGAGGGAACGAATTATTATAGAATGCACAATTTACTTAAAATAAAGGAACGAATTAGTAAATTGTGCGCATTTTTTCCCCGCAAATCATGACATGAGGGGCTCTGTAATAATGCTATTTACGTCAAAATAATGTTAAATTAATTTATTTTTGGCAATGTTACTCTGACTGCTACTCTTTAATTTGAATTTAATTAAACTTAAATTTTTAGCATTTCAGTATTTAATTCAGCACTGATGTTGTCTATATATCTGATCTGGTGAATATGACATGACAAAACACTGACTAAATATAAAACAAAAAAGTGATTTTTTTGAAAAATTGGAAAATCCTTTATAAGTCTAGCAATGTGTAAACCAAGGCCAAGGCCAATTTTGATTTCATATTTCAATATGAGCTTTCAGATACACTGCACTGCCATGGCAGGATGGATGAGCGGCAAAAAAGTGCATGGAAAGTGAAGGCATTTGTAAATGGCTTGGCATGCCGTGAAGTCTGTTCAGAGGCAACCTGCCAGAGCGTGGCAGGAGACGGGTCCAGAGAGAAAGGTGGAGAACGAGAGATAGAGAGCAAAGGTTTGTGCAAATGAGAGAAAATTCAAGAGAGAGGAAACAAAAAAAAGACAGAGGTCGGGGCCTCGTCTGGCTTGTCTGTGGAGACCTGCAGAGAGCGAATGCTGTCTCATTACCATCAGGGTCATTAGCTTCGGTCTGATCTCTCCGCAACACGCCAGCACAGCAACCCTCGAGAGAACATGTGAAAACACGCTCTCCAAAAAAGTGACACTTGTTATGCCATTAAGTCATGAAGAGCTCGAGAGCGCAAGGACAATTCCTCTGGGACAAACGGTATGCTTTTCTCTGTCCTTCTCACTCCTCCCCTTGTGTGTCTTCATAACCCGTTTGTTCACCCGCTAATGACATTAGCTGCCGTGCTGCCATTTCGGGCTCAGACACATGATTCCTTGGTGGTTTTCCATGGAACACAATAGGGAGAGATGTGGTGCTAAGGGACACGAGCGGGCTTGTGGATGCACGCCGTCCCGCTCTCGACGATTTTAATTAATTTCCCATGATCAAAAGTGAAACATCGGTGGGGTTAGATTTCCTCGTGGTTTCCATGACAATGTAAGACGACTGTGTTCTCCCCTCCACATCCGAGGATTTATTTGAAGAATTTGCAACCCGGAATTATTAATATTCAAATATGCCCAAAAATAGACTGGCACAGAACTAGACTTTTGATATTCAAGCGGCGGGATTCTGCAAGCTCTCTTCAACCAATCCATTCAACGGAGACACGGAAACACTTTCCACTTTAGACTTCAGCATGCACACGCGTTACTGGCATACAGAAATGTCCAAAATAAAAATATTATTTAATCTAACATATTTGATTATATATTTGAATATGAACAAATTCTGTGCCAATTAGAGCAAAAAGAATGTTTGTAATTGGGTGTGTAGATTCAGTCAATCGAAGAAAAATACAAAAAGCCAAGGCAAAAAATCCGCACAACAAATGAAATGCAAAGTTCAAGGTCCTTTGAACAAGAGTTTATTCCTGAAGATTTACATAGAGGTGACAACAAAAACTAAAGTGCACAAACAAAAAAGCGGCTGTGCACACACAAACAAAAATATTTATATATTTGAATACATTTTTCACGGTAAAAAACTATTTTAATGTTGTAAAAAAAAAATCTATATCTGTCTATCTATCTACTTTATAGCTACATAAAATGGCTTGAATAATCTATGAATAGTCTATGAGTTGGGAGTGTCAGTCTATAATGATATAATAAAATATAGATATAAAAAATATAATACTCAAGTAAAATATCTACAAATGAATTTTAAATAAATGCAAATTATACATAAATTACTTATGAAAAATTGTAATCTCTCTCTCTCTATACATCATCTATATCTACCTATATAAATTCATTTTAATTAAAAAAAAAAAATTACATCACCTGACTACACAGTATCTAATGACTTGAACAATCATAGCCTAAGAGTTTTTCATTCATATTTTTCATTAAATTATTTTACAATTTAAAACAATTATATACAATTTGTATATAATTGTCTTGTACAGAAAGTATTTAATGGGAAAGTATATAACTGATGTAATTAATTAAATTAAAAGATCTGGCCAAAAAACAAACAACAAATGTCACAGTGATCCACAAGTGTGCTGCACAGATTCTCCTTGCCCAAAATAGCTGCTCTTCCGTTACCCTCCAAACTCCACCTCCTCCTTTCTTCCTCGCCCTTATCGTTCACAGGAACATCTGGAGCTCTGCTGCCTCCACTGTGGCACCAGATGCCGTAATAGTCTTGCAACAACCACCTGAGAGCTCAACATCCATGGGGACGGCACCGCACGTGAGAACATAACGTCTCGGCATTCATTTTCAGTTAAAATTAATCCACGTCTCAAGAGCGGGAGGGGGTCCATCGATGGTCTCTGGGGAAGGCTGCTTAGCCACTTCGGTGTTATGGCTGGCCGCTGTGGTGCAGCCAAATGAAGTCTGGTGATACTCCAAGGACCCTGCTGGAGACGGAACGGATGTCTCGTGGTATTTCATTTAGAGCGAGCTATCCAAAATCCCTTGGAAAGCAACGTGGTTTAGCATCCCACAGAGGTGGCCTCACCTAAGAGAATGGGGGAAGTTAGTGTGAAGACATGCCAAGTTCGGAGGCTGCACGCTGGGGATGGCAGGTCTGCGTGAGCTGCCAGGACTGAACAGCTGGGTTCACTCCTGAGGGAGCTGCAATGGCACTGGCATCAAGCCACTGGATATGAGCTAAATATATATATTCAAACCAGGAGTCAACAATAATTTTTCTGCTAGTACAGATTTTTACTTGCAATGACAACATTTTCTTTGATTGCACCAGCAATTATTTTTATACATTTACAAAAGATTATATTATATGATTTAATGTAACTTATATAATTACATGTTTATACTTCATCTTATTTATATATTTTTTTAATAATTTTAAGATTTTTAAAAAGTACTTTGTAAACAATTAGTTACATTTTGTTATAGTATTTTATAAAAAAAAAAAATTTAAAATTTGCAACAAGACGATGCTTTCAATATTATCTTATCAGTCATTTTTGTCAATTTGACCAAACGTTATCAGCCAGCAAGATAACATTATATTGGGTAGTAACTGATTACACTGATTACATACTGTTCATTAATAACTCCCATTTTATTTGTGGGAAGACCCCCCAAAAAAGTCAAAAATGGACTTCTGGTCTTCCAATTCAGATTTTTCAAGACCTTTACCAAGTTTTCAATCTGTGATGAATTCATTGACTATTTATGGGTAGATGCTACAAAATAATTGATACTTAAGACAATGAAATGAATGGCAAACCAGTCCAGCTTTGAAAGCCATGGTCACGATCCAAAAAAGACTTCTCCCCAACTTGCCAAAATTCCTCAGCTCCAGCGTGTACAAACGGACAGATGGCGGTATCCTCAGACGGGCATGCGACCAGCCTAATAGCGAGGAGTGGACAGCTGTCAGTGAGTGTTACCGTCAACAGACCACGGGCTATTCAGCCCATGAGTGGGTCAGGGGTGGCAGGCCAGAGTGAGAGAATCCTCAGACCTCACAGCTATATTGCTAATCATCCGCTAAGTGTGGGATCTTTGCACCGTATTGCATAATACATCAAAAACCATTAGGCGGCTTCATTACAGATGAACAGATTAATCCGGCTAGGGTTAACGAAGGAAAGAGCTTTACTTAGGTTAATACAAGTGGGAAACGAGCCGTGTGCAAAACTAATATGGGAGGACCAGGAATGGCTGTAACACTGACAATTTAACCACTTCGAAATTTGATACAGGGATGGGATCACCACCACCATCAAGATGTTTTTCTGATATATATAATCAAAATGTTTAACACGATTAATGGAAAAACTGATAGTAAAATTAGTGCTGTCAATCAATGTCTCTATTAATCTTAATGACTCTAGGAAATTGTTATTTTTTTCCTAATATTTAACCTATTGACAATAGGCATTCAACATTACAGTATAATTGAGAGCTATCAATTTTAACATTTAATAGACTTTAAAAAATAACTTCTAATTTAAGTGAACTTAAAACAATCTTCACATAAAAACCCAATATAATAAATGTCATATTTTCCTGTGCCCTTCAGCAAGTAGGAAATATACAGAAATTGAATAAAGTTATCAAACACTAAATTCTCAATTAAATATAGAGGAATCCTTAACCTGTTAACCCGCATCAGAGCGCTCTCGCACCGAACGCTCTTTGTTTGCACATGTCATTGTCCCGTTTCATTTAATCTATTCCTAAACAAAGTTAATCTTGACAAACTTTATATCATTCTGAAGGTCTAACCCTGAAGCATCGATGATAGATCGCTGTTTTTTCGATTGAAAGCTTATAAGGAATGTATTTGCTAAATTTAAGCAGTACACATCAAAACATGCAGAATAAAAAAGCAGTACGTACCATTATCATTGTAATAACGAGTCACAGATGCATCCACTGCTGAAATCCCGGTTTAGTTAGAAAGGCAAAGGTCCACAGAACAACATTGCATCGAGCACTTTTAGTCCAACGAAACAATAACGCTGTAATATGGATCGATATTCCTTTGTTTACGGTTCATTTCTTCGGGAGAGTTATTGTTTGTGTCCGTTATGAAATAAATTACGCTCAAAAACAGCATCTTGGTGGTAAAAAAACAACACGGTTTTGTAGCATACAGTTTTACAAACAGAATGAAACCATCCAAAAAAAAAAAGTCACAGATCCGCGGAATATTGTTTATTTGAATTTGGCGCTCTCTCGTGACAGCGCGTGACGCACGCTGTGACGCTCCTGTCATCTGAGGGGGGCGTAACTTAGCGATCGCCTTTTTGCACAAATAAGTATTTTTCTTTTTTTCAACATTTATCATATGTGTGTGTGTGTGTCTTGTGTAGAACGTGGCTGTATCTGCGTTATTACCATCTCTATGAACGCACATCAGCGTGTAATTACCGACTTTATGACGGCTATCAGAATGCTGTCAATGACCGGCTATTATTGATGATATAGCCCATCTGTATTGATTATCATCTCTATGGACTCACATCAGCCTATGATTACTGACTGCAATCAGTGTGAAACTGATATTGCCAGACATTATCTCAGGCAGTCAGAGTATTGAGTATGTAGGCTACTACACACAAAGCAAATTCTTATTTTTTTTTTTCTATTTTTTTTTATTACTCAAATTATTCTTATTGTATTTTTAGTGCTCAAATAAATCACTAAAATTCTGTCTATTATTTTATAATTGAAAAACTATGTATAATGACTAAAATAGTTTGTGGAATTCTTCAATACATTTGGTGGTAATTTTCATCAAACGGGGGGGTGGGGGGACTAGAAATATTCTCAGAAAAATGATTGCAGGAATCTCATTTTTCATGGGATCGTCTTCAAATTTGAAATATAAACTCATTAGACATGTGACTTTCAACCCATTACTTTTCTGGATTGCTCCAGGACTTATTTCATGTATTTGTTTATGAAATAAAAAAAAACATTCAGTGTCGTAAAACATTTTCAAGGCACTTCAGTGTCTATAACTTTTTATTTTTTTGAGCATTATCAACTCTGGATGATGGATAGTAAAGCCTAGAGTGTCTTCTTTCCAAAGATACCTAAATTGTGTGTGTAGCACATTATTGTCAGGAAATGTTACCATTTTAATTTAGGTAGGTCAATTTCAGCTGTGAGGCCCAAAATGGGGGGTGCAGGTTAACAGGTTAAAGCTACAAAAGTTATTGATTTCCTTTTTTTCTTTTGTTCTTTGATTAACAGACACCACAGCAGCTGGGTTATTAGGTTATTTGGCAGCTATTACTTTAAGAGCTGCCGCTGCTGAACATGACACGGATCTGACACACGTTCATAGTTTCATTCGCATTTGAATATGAAATAATACATGCTACATCGTGCGCTGCCGTATTAGTGCATGTAATTGAAGAGCACGTGCTATGAGCACAATATAACGGATGACAGGACAGGAAAATTTGTTTTTACTGCCATAGCCTGACAACATCTTATCTGACCGCAATTCACTGTTGTTCTACTGAAGCTTCTCGTCAACTGTAGCTTTTCTGTGCTCATTTGACTCGCGTCTGCCACTGAGGCGAAGTGGGGTGAGCCTCTGAATAGTCTCCTGATTGATGTGGTCAAAAAGACGTTCTGCATCTAAATAAATGCAATTCTTCTCAAGAAAAAAAGAGACAGAAGTAGCAGTTGTGAGTGGGGTGGCCAACCCTAGATCCGCCCCTGCGTTAACTGCGTTCAATATTTTTAGGGCTGTTGAACTGAAAAAATTAATTGCCTGCGTTAATGAGCTAATTTTGACAGCACTAAATAAAAGAAAAGAAAATATGCAAAATTGAAACCGATGTCAAAGTTTTCTATAGTGTAACGACTCACCAGAATAAAGTTGTAATGGTGACGAAAGTCACTTAAAAATCACTTGGCTAAAACGCATATACTTCTTCGAACCTACAACCTTTGGTTACTACTACAAATCTAAGCACTAACCAACACCACCCCACAGATAACAGTGTGAAGAGTGCCTGGGTGGGTTTGGCAACCTTTTAAACTCTCACTTTACACCTCAAGTACCGGTATCCCACTTAGGGAGAGTGAAAGAGAGAGGAGACCTAATAAACAGCCATTAGGTACAGAGACAATGGTGATTAGCATTGTGTCCGACGAAGAGCGTGAGTGCTTCACCTTTGATTAGCAACTGAGAGGGGCAGGTGTTCCTCCCGCTCACCATCGTGCAACTCAAAGCCTTTTGATGGAGGAGAACGCCTCTTGAAGCTGTGTGGCGGCACAGATTAATATTAAAAGGAATTCATAATATGGCACGCAGAGGATTTTCATAAATATTCACAGGCCTGGACGGTAAGCTCCACTCGGTTGTGTCCATGAATATGGATGAAAGACTGGCAGGGTGAACAAATGTCTTCAAGTATACGAGAAAAGAAGCGACGTCAAGAGAAATCACGAAATTGTTCACTCTTATAGGCAAATGCTACTTAACGCAAGACTCAACACAGCAAACAAGTTTGATAGACGTGGTTTTAAACACTAGTAGCTGCATATTTATAATTATGTATATATACTTATATATATATATATATATATATATATATATATATATACACACACACACACACACACACACACATATACACACACACACGTATACATACACATATATACATACAGTGTGTTTTATTGTTTGTTTTGTTTTTTAAAATGTGCTTAACATTTGCATGAGCGTAGCATAAAGGCTGTTCTGCTTTTAGCACCTAATCTCAAATCTTGATCTGAAAGTGCAATAAAAAAAGGTCAGGGGCATGACAGAAGCATGACCAGAATGTGGTCTAAAAATACACTATAGGGACCAGCGCTCAGTTATCCTCAGCTCAACCTGTGCCAGCATCTCGCTGACATTAGGCTTTCTTGTGCAGGCTGCATCAGCAGGAGTCTTGACCAGAGAGGAGCCATAATGAGACCCTGAAACCTGGAGAGCCACAAAACGCCAAAAAACCTTTGGTCCTGTCTCATTACAATAAGGTATACACATTATATCAGTATAAAGCTACACTTCAATTCTAGGACTGTGCAAAATATAACAATTCAATTAATTGTGATCCCTCATTTGAATGACCAGCATATTGATTCTTAAATTCCATCTTTTACTCAATGGCAGTGCTGGCTTTTGAATCTAGTCCAACAGCAATTGGACTTGAATTGAATAGGAGATAAAAAGTTGTGTGTATAACAAAATACAGCCAAGTACTGTGTCTTTCTCACAGGCTGCATGCAACAACATTGAGCATGAGCAGTGTAGTCTAACTCAAATTCCCCTATGAACTGATTCCTTCTGAAGCATTAGTGAATCAAAAATATACGGTTCAACCAGTGTAGTCTGATTCACAAACAAATTACTTTTTCTTTTTTTTTTTTTAATATTTATTTTTGGCCTTTACTTGATAGGACAGTAGTTAGACAGGAAGCGAAGTGGGAGAGAGAAAGAGAGGAGGGAGAGAATCGGGAAAGGTCCGCGAGCCGGGACTCAAACGCGCCGATAGACTTGAGGGCAGCGCCGACACAAATGACTCTTTTGAGCTGGTCCACTTCATGAATCAAAAATATTCAAACTAAAATGTATCATTTGGGCACAGTTTGGGCCCTGTTGTTAACTCTTAAAATTAATAGACTAATTTCGAACATAATGAGATAGAAAGTGTACATAAAAAACACTGCCAGGAACTGTCTTTCCCACAGGCTGCATGCAAAAACATTGAGCATGGGCAGTGTAGTCCAACTGATTCATATGACTCTTACAATAATGTTCTTTCTGAAGAGTGACTGAATCAAAAACAAAGCTCAACCAGTGTAGTCTGATTCACAAATAAATGACTCTTTTGAGCTGGTCCACTTCATGAATCATTAAAAAACCCTACAAACTAAAAATATATCATTTGGGCACAGTTTGGGCCCTGTTGTTAATTCTTAAAATTAACAAACAAATTACTTTTTTTGAGCTGGTAAACTTAAGGAATTATTACAGAAAAAAAAAACTGAACTCACTAACTAAAAATGTATTGTTTGGGCCCAGTTTGGGGTCTGTTACTAATTCTTAAAATTAATTATTTCATAATGTACAAAGTTAGAAGGTTCTCCATTTAATTTATAATACATGAAACAATTTCTTTTGTGTGTAAAGAAACTGAACATGTAACTGAAATAAACCCAAATGAAGCAAATTCAGAAACTACACATACTGAGAGCTTATGAATCAATTATAAATAAAATATAGACAAAAATAGACTTATAACATTGGCCATTACATTGGTTATTCAGGATCATTTTAAATCACAAATAACTTGAGTGACAGTGCAAAAATGCCAATTATTAACTTTCAACAGTCTGCTATTTTGTGAGAGGTAAAAAATAGAGCTACAAAACGGCCTGAAACAACCTGTACTAATACATTTGCCAAAAAACAAGCCCTCTTTTGTCAGCGTCTGTGACGAGGCATGCATTACCTTCAATGTCGGCAAAGGGCAGTGCCCTGGAGCAGCTGTGCCGGCCAAACATCGTTCCACACAGCCATTAAGATCCGCTAGGCTCTCAAATCTCCCAGAGTAAGACTGACACTGCTTTTCAATGAGACCTCAGCCAGATATAAAATTGTCACTTCAAATCAAAGAGGAAAAGGTATTTGGGTTGAGTAATGATAAAGATACAGGAAGGATGTTGTACGCATTTTAAGGTCACATAACAAGTGTAAGCAAGCGGAATGAGATGTACTGTTAGTGACCGCTGAGAGCACTCATGTTTTATTCATGCTGGTGCCAAGGTCCAAAGCCTCCCATGATCATGGAAACATTTGATGTGCTCATTAGATTTCAAAAAGGTCACTTCATTTTCCCCCTCGCTCTAACTGCACATGTATAATTTCCCTTCTGAAGGGAGCTGTAACCTTTTTAGAGGCAGCCG